>CM056994.1:233374202-233419959 GCA_029891345.1 Dryococelus australis | reverse complement strand
TTACATCTAAATTTTCATTTGCATTAACATCATTTCGGAAGGTAACAAGCACATCAGATTTCTTGAAATGTTACATCTTCTCAACACTGTGTGAAATAGAAGAAGGATATTCTTGGCACTCATGTTCAAAGAAATCTTCAATGTTACCTTTTCTAAATTGGGTAGCTATGTACATTTGACCCAGAAGAGAAATATTTGCTCTCAAATTTCCAGATTGCTTTGATTATGTCGGCCTACGTTTTGGTGCTTTGAAGAGCAAATTGTTATTTCTATGTATTGGAGTGTTAATTGGTAGATTTTTCTCAAAAAGGACCTGAGAGAAAAACCTATTTTATTGCTGTTCACCATTTTCTAAAAGTGTTAACACCGAGTGATTGTCTTCACTAATTCGACCTGGAAGATTAATAATTCAATATTCAACTCATGGAATGGATTTACAACTTTTCGAATAACATCAATCATACTCTTAACATGATACAAAAAGTGGCATCATGATGAAAGAAGTCATATCCCGCGTATTCATTATGCACATGTCCTGATGACATTCTGAAATCTTCAAGTCGTTTGTTTACCTCAGGAGCAAATATAGACCAATTCAGAAAAGCTGTAGGATTTTGGGTTAAGCCAATAACCCCCCCTGATCCCTTCAGTATCTTGTTAAGTTGTTCATTACCTTGATCGATTGTGATAGACGAAAAATGTTTGTTTGCTCGCTTCACAGTGAACCTTCCCATCTTAAACTCACCAAGGACCGACTTTGGTAATTACTTAATATCACTCACATTGACAGATATCCATCTAGCATAGTGGCAGTGGTCACACGCGAAAAAGAGCGCCCCGATATGTTGCAAGGTTGTAACATAGAGTTCGAAGTTCCCTTCCAGGTAAGCACGCACGAACATCACCAACAGAACTTCTAAATGCATGACAAGAAGCCAGTATGCAAATGTAGGACACTTGCTATTTTCAAGCCAAGTAATAAATTCAATGGCAGGTGATAACTCATTGTGAGCTTCATGGAGGAGTGTACGCAGTGCCTCGTAGGTTACTTGGTGTGCATACCTAGTCTTTGTGACATGTGCGGTTTTCAGTATTCCTTCTGCGATTCCTTGAGAAGCTATACCAGCTTCGATAAGAACCTCAGTCCATCCTGACCCCTGCAAGAGATCTCCTACAGACTTAGAAGTATGTTTTCCAGTATGAAAACCCCCTAGCATTACTAAATATAACAGCTTTAGCAGACTCATGGCTCCACTGAAGATTTTTCTTTAATGCATAGTGATGACAGGAATTTGGTTTGGATTTAGATGCTGAACAGTTTTTGTACCTAAGTGTATTAAATGTAGAATCATTCTTGGGTCGTTTGATGATTCTTTAAATAAAAGAAACAACCCACAGATGTTAGGCTCCACATTTGTTAAATGTTCTCCAAAATATGCAGACCAAGTAATATTAGCATCAAATCTTGTGTCTTCTGTATCCTGAGTAAGGTGACATGCTTGTCCCATTGATCAAGTTTCTTTAATTCCTGTGGAAGTATGTCAATGTTGACTTCTGTTACATCTCTTGGCAACATATTTGTATCATATTTCAAACCTCCTGCTAGATGAGGCAAAGTAATAAAATTATCTGGGAGTCTTGCCTTTTTTGGAGCACCAGTCGCAAGAGGAAAATTCCTCTAATGCCATCATGTTCATCATTTCTTGCTTGAAAAAGTGATATTGCTGTTCCATGAAATGAACCTTTTGAAGTTGTAGAAGATGGATCATGGTCAATAATGTTCACTGCTGCAACAGTAGAGGCCATAATGCATTTCTATGGGACACACTATGCCCTCAATGTTGAACTGTTGTAAAACAGATTCACCCCTTTTCTGCTCAAGGTACATAACCTCATTATAGCTCACAGAAAGGCCTAGATTATGTAATTCATTTATCAGATAAGCATTTCTTAACTTTGAGTACTACCAAGGTAGTATACAGGCAATGGAGTTTCATGTGCTTTGTGCATCTGTGTATTGTAGGAAATCAGTTGACAAATTGAGAGAGCATTCTGCTTATTCTCAATTTTACCTTCATAAGAAGGTCCATATAAGATCAGGCATATTAGAAATTTCAGATGATCAGGAACAGAATCTTTCTGATAGTCAGCAGGAAACCTATCTTTTTGAAACTCATAGTTTGTCTTTATCATTTCACACTGGCACATTGAAGCAGCTTTTGAAATGTTACGATATCCTTCACATGGAGATGTCGTCGCCAAAGATTTTGTGACTATGTCCTTCAGTAGATATAAAAGGGGAGTTCTAGTACAACTCAATTTTCATCGAAAAATCGAGCAAATTACCACCAAATTCGAGAAATTTTAATGTTTTCAAGTCATTTTTTTTTCAAGTTTCTAGAAACTCCATTTGACTCCATTTTTCGATTCTCAAGAACAAGCTAATTTAAGCTAAAATCAGAAAAATCAATCAAAAATCAAGCAGATTTTCAAAGTTGAAAAAACAGTCGAGCAGAATTTGTGTCATTTTAAAAAACAAGCTATTTTACCCCAAAATCAAGAAAATTTCTCGATTTTCAAGCAAAATTTTCATTTTTTCTTCTAGAAATAGCAATTTTGCAAGCAAGCAATCTAAATAAAGCAAAATAAGCAAAAATCATATTGAAAATATTAAAAAATATAATTGATAGAAATTATAAATTTTAATTCAACAAAACTAAAACACCAATAAGATTTTTTAAAATCTAAAAATAAAGAGAAATCCGAAGCATAGCCTTTACTGAATCCATAATTCTCTAACATCGCAACAATCCAAACCATAAACGTCTTCTTTAAAATCAGAAAATGTATTTGACCTTAAATAATTTTTACCGATTTTTAAAACAATTTTGGAATGAAGAAGGTCCAATTCTTTATCAATAAAAGTTCACGTTTTACTAATTTCATATCCAATATCCCAAAGTTCTAAAATATCTATAATTTCATCGATTTTAAAAATTTAAAAATTTATATATTTTTTTTATAAAAAATTGATACTATGAGAAAATTTTAATTAGAATTATTATTTTTTATTCGATGAAATAATTCATCTATATTTCTAAAAATTCGTAAAACTTTTAAATGCAACCACTCAACTATGAGTCTAAAAAATTGCATTAAATTATATAAACAATTTCTTGTTTCTGTAATATCGTTTATATTATCCATTTAATAAAACTAAAAATTTAAATATTTTCAGCGATATTTTATTTCCAATAATCATGAGTTAAAAAACGCTTTGTCTAATTAAAGCAACATTACAAATTGTATTAGCTTCAACAGCATTTTTAAAATCTACACTAATTTTTTACATTTTTTTATCTTTAACTACTGCTGTTTTTCTATGTATGCAGTCAACAACATATAAAGGTCTTCGTCCCCAAAATGAATAATAATTGATATCGCCATGATAGTTTGTAGTTGGCTTATAAAAAGTTCATTATTTCTGTATATAGTAACTAATTTTGTTCTAGAATTTCTAACATCATTAAAAGCGAGAAACATTTTAAGACAAAGATCATTTTCAGTATCTAGATTCCAATTTTCCTTTGGAAAAATTTCATTTCTACAATTTTTAACAAAAATATTTCTCACATTAGAATTTTCACATTTTCACATTAGATTACTCACATCAGAGAGGGAGCCGACAACAACAACCGACGGGGAAATTAAAATAGGAGTGGTGCAACTGGACGTCACACACCCCAGTGAAAAGATAAACAAACCGGAATTAGCACAGCAGTAGATTCTTTTATCACAAATAATTGGCCATGATAGCCATTTCATCCATATCTCAGTGTTCATAAATCAGATTCCATGTCGAGCTATAATTGACACAGCAGCTTCGTATAATTTTGTCAGAGTAGATTTTGTAAATGTTACCACCATCAAACCAACAAAACAACAAATTCATCTTGCAACACAGCAGCATTCAGGTAAGTCATGGGAGAGGTCCCATACGTCGTAAAAGTTCAAAGATGTGGAAACATAAACAACAGCAGTTGTGTCGGATGACATCTGCGAGGACGTGTTCCTCAGAGTCCCATGGTTGTCAGAGCAGAACACCATGATCGTACCAGCTATGAGATGTATACATATCGGGCGGAAAGTATGCAGGACTCTATACGACTGTGAATCATGAAAGCTGGATGAAACCCTGAAAAACATGAGTAAAGTAGCTGAAACTAGTGTACAATGCCTAAATGTCACTGTCTTGCCAGCAATACCACCGCTAGAAGAAATCTGTGTGTTTGTCAACACTCAGCAGGCCACGTGTCCCATCGCTACAAAATGACGGTATTAATATGGTTTGGGTGCGGTAGAAACTTGGAGGGGGACTGACCACAGCATGGAATCGCGCACTTCGAAAAACTTTGAAAATTGGAGGTTATTTGTGCCTGTTTCTGCACATGAGAAAGTTTTGCAATACACACATTCAAATAATTTGACAGGATATCCGAGTGCCGCACAAATGAAGCGTAATATTTTATGTTACTTCCATTGGCCAGAAATGTTAGCACACGTGTGGCAATTAGTAAGAAAGTGTGTAACCTGTAACAAGTGTAAGAGTCGACGTACGGACGGAAACCACCAACAGTAGTCCCGATTGCTTAATGAACCACCTGAAACAGTGACCTTAGACTTGATGGGCCCATATCCCTGGACATCGACAGGTAAACGCTTCATCGTAGTAGTCAATGGTTTATTTTCGAGTGCATGTGCCAGAACTGTTGGAAAGGTGATTGAGAATGAATTCATTTCTCGTTGGGGGTACCCGCTGTTATTATTAACTGATAAAGGTACGCAATTCACAGGGTGGGTATGGTGGGAGTTCTGCAATAAATTGGTAGTACAACACCACACAACGGCAAATTATCATCCCTTTGACAACCCCAAAGAAAGGAGAAACCAGTAGCTAAAAACACAGTTATGGCTGCATGTATGAGATCAGCACACTTCGTGGGCAGTGCAGCTCCCAACTGCGTTGTTCACATTGCGCACACACACTAACCTAGCAACTGGAAAAATTCCAGCAGAAATACAATAACGGGGACGTAATTTGCCACTGTCAGGAGATTTTGTGAGTGTGATCAAGGAGAGAAACAACAACGAAAATGAAGAGGCGAGCAGAGAAGAGAAGAGGGAACAGGCGGTACAGAAAGCAAGGGAAAACTAACACCATTACACAGCCATTGGCTTCCTGGAACTATGCGTCCACCGCCACCACTACAGGTAAGCCAACAGGTCTAAGTCCTCATGCATCCATAATCGTCGGCCAGAGAAACTTCTGTGCAGGTTTCGCACACAAATAGAGTATACCGCACATTATTTTGCAACAGATGGGCGAATCGTGCTACAAAGTGAGAGTACGCCTATGCAGAACTGCCAAATACCCCAGGGATGCATTAAGGTTAGCTACGACAAACACAGTGACACCAACATCCAGAGACGAGGCAGAAGAAGTGAAAAGGAGAACAGGCAGCTCACAGACGCATCATAATTGTACGACAAGTCTGTGGAATGTAAACCCCTAACCTGCCACACCTACTACAGGGACACCCGATTCAACACGTTCACAAGGGCAACCGTAGGGGACAACAGTTTTGTAAATGCCAATTATCAGGACAAGAGAACGCCATTGATCAGTTTCGATGTCGAAAGTAAGGACCTGGGAGAGCCCCCTGGAGATGGTAGCGACCACCAGGAGCAACTCGACCTCGAAAGGGCAACGACGTCGGGAGACGTCATAAAAACAAACAGTGTTTCAGTATTCAGTAACGGAAGAAGATGGGACACCTACACCAGAGCAAGGGGATGTGTCAGATGAGCACATGAGGGACGCCTTTGCCCCGAACCAGCGATGCCCACACAACCCGCACAACAGTAGCAGCAGCAGCGACGAGACGGGATTTGAGGGGAACTCTTCCGCCCATCAATCAAAGAGAATTTACAAAGCCCGCCACACCAAGTGCACAGCCTGCGGACACATGCAAGTGTCTTCCACACCTATCACAGCGCAGGGAAGAAGTCAACAAAATCTGCAACCTTCATAACAGAAGTCAGTGGCTAACAGGTACATTTTGCCCCCGTGTAACCTGTCATGACCACCAAGATGTTTGTCCTAGTGTGGTTTGTCAAGAATGGTTATCAGGGATGCCCCTCTCCTGATATGTCAAAGTTTTCTTTCATTTCTTTTTTTTAATTAAAAAATTCCTTCATCAAACTTAACATCATGTGACACTATGCTTTTTCCTTTTTCAAGATTCAATAGTCTATAACCATTTTGAGAATACCCCACTAATATACATTTTTCTGCCTTATTGTTTAATTTTGTATGCAACTCTTTGGTACATGGCTGTATGCTGCACATCCAAAATCCTCAAATTTTTTATGTTTGACTTACACCCATACCAGATTTCAACCAGTGTGACTCCTTCCACACTTGTGGTTCGACTACGATTTACAATATAAGCTGCTGTTCTGACCACTCTCCCCAAAGTTATTTAGGTACCCCAGATTCACTGATCATACCATGTACCTATTAGACTAAATTCCTATTCATTGTTCTGCCTTGCAATTTTGTACAGACATGTATGGCACTGTGTAATCAAGAATTATGCCTTTATTTCTACAAAAATCAATCAATTCTTGTGCAACATACTCTCCTCCATTATCGCACATTAGCTTTGTTACAAACTGCCCAAACATATTGAAAACATTCTGTAAATTCTCCTTTCAGATACACCATTGTAAAATTTGAAAAATCATCACTGAATGTAACAAAATATTTATGACTCTCAATTGTAATAGGTGAAACTGGACCACACACATCAGAATGAACTATGCCTAACACACTGTTATATTTTGTCCTGTTACCAAATGGTAATCTTGTTAGCTTTCCATTTACACACTCCTCACAGAATTAATTTTTTTTTCAGATTTAACTCCTTGTTTATCGTTTCCACCAAGTTTTGACTGACCAAATTTTTCATTTCAGAATAGCTTAGGTGACCTAACCTTCTATGCCATAGCTTATTTTCTTCACACTCTACTTCAGTCACACAACTTTCAGATGAATTTTCATGAATTTTTAACTCATATAAATTATTTCTAACACCCTCTCCAATTTTATGTCCCTCGAGGTACAACTTTACCTTACCATTCTGAAAAACATCATTAATATTAGAATTTTCTAAACATTTAATTTATAACAAGTTTTTTCTTAGGTTTGGTACATAAAACAAATTTTTTACTATACATTCAGTTCTTTTACCCTCTTAATTAATAAGGAGGGTGTATTAAGGGGGGGGGGGATATTCGAAAATATATTTTATGCTCTTAAATATATGGAGTGATATAAATATACTTCAAGGACATCACTTGATACTCAACAAGGTGCACCCTTCAAAATCCCATTATTAAAATTAATAGCGACATTTACGGAGCTTCCTTAGAGAAATGTCCTAAATTGTATAGCGAAATATAAATAAATAACATTACTTTGATATAAAGAAATGCATTAAGTTATTAATAATGCGTTATTCCCCCTCTCCGAAGTGATCCTTTTAACATGCCCAAAAGGAGTTAAGTTGGTTGAAAGGAGTAATTATGTTTGTTAAGTTGGTGGATAACAAGTTTATGATGGCCAACGTGTATGCACCTGCATGTGTGTTGCATGTAACAGCATGTTGTTATCAGTTGCAAAAGTGCATTGTGCTTTGTTGTAACCAGAAGTTGTTTATTGCCCGGAAGTGGCAGCTTGGTGGGGAAGGAGGTACATCCGGTGATGTGACCCAACGTGCACTGGCAATGTTATAGATACGAATTGTTGCCGCGGAGTTTCCATTCGTATGTTAAATGCCGAGCGAGTAGGTTGAAGTAGTATGTGAAGGCTGATCCTGGAATTTCTGTTTTCGGATTTTTTGTAATCTTAACTTGTTTTGAGGGTGTATTAATATTTTTATTTATTTTGCATATAATATTAATTTTACAATTATTAACAGTATAGATTATGTATTTTCAGATTTCATCCTGACATGTATCGGAGGTGCATTCATTGTTGTTATTACCTGAGGAATGTTTATTGTAATATTGTGTCTTTTACTAAGGATGTCAATAAAGATTATAGGTCTTGGACAGTTAAGATCCTTGATATGGAAGAGAGTTACATTTTGTTGACTTTTTTGTACCATTTCGGTCTTCAAGTAATAACTGATAAAGCTGGTAGTGGTTTGTTGGAAATGTGTTTCTTCTAAAGGTCTCATGTCGAGAAGGAGCCTACACCTAAGGAGATTAGTGAGATTGATCCAAACTGGATAATCTGTTGGTAGACTTTTCCCGTTCATGAGGGCAAGGCAGACAATACTGCTGTAATTGGAGTTTTGATAATGCATCTAAGTATTCATGTAAGAAGATGAAGATGGAACTTGGTGATAAGATTTGGTTGTATCAGACATTAGTTGGTACTACTGGTGACATGCGTATTCTTGGTTATGTGGGATTGTTTTTCAATCTGTTTTTATGTGTTATTAACGGAAACAGAAAAGTAAATGTTTACTTGGACCTGGTAATGTGTCTATGGATAACAGTGCACCTAAAAACTATGTCTTGGAGTTGTCATTGCAATTCAATATTGACACCTATTTTGTATTTTATTTGTTTAGCCCAAAGGGATAGTAAATGGCTGGTGCGAACAGAAATGCTTGCTCTGAACTCATTGAATACATTGGTGGATATCGCCACATTTCTTATTGTTGAGAGAAATAATTTGGTGTTTCACATGAATATACTGATGGAGTGTGTGTTGCTGCTTTTTTGGTAATGGGTATACCTTTTATACATATCATAATATGCTGTTGATTTGCAATGCACAATACAGGGTGGATCCTCAAAAACATAGAAAAATTGATGATTTATTTAGTTATTGGAGCCATTAAGGTGACTTAGGTATTAACAGAAGGGAAAGGTATAGGTATTGTAATATTGTGTTGATGAGATTGTTGTCACTGAACGACTATCTTCCAGCTGGTGTACGAAGAGGAGGACCTCCTGTACTGCTTGTGTTGGTACCTGGCTGCATTCCCCCACTCCCAATGATCCCTTTAACACATCCAAAGGAAGTAATTCCATCAAACTAATGCATATCGATAGTGATGAAGAATATTACTGCAATTTGGTGTGTGACACATGTTATAAGATAGATTTATCATACTTGTGGCATGTTCACTGTAGGAATTAGAATTGCATAGATAATTGTTATGCAGAACATATTTGAGTGTGGTCGTTACTTGCATAAAATGTCTGGTAAGTCTAGAAGTTGTCAGTAAGTAGGAAGGACCTGTCTGTGTGCCAGAATTGGGCACGGTAATCTGGATGTTGGCACACCGATAGGCCGGTCGCAACCAGACAGTTATATCAAATCATGGCTTAATGCATTAACAGCTAACTCAGAAACGTTACCTACACAGCAAAAGTCAGTGAAAGGAAAATTGTAAAATTATACCATGGTGTTATAAGGGAGACCGGTGAGGGGATACATGACACACCTCCCCCACTCCCCACTTTCAGATCAGATGGTTGATTCAGAAGCTCCAGTATTGGGGACCAGTGATTCGATGCCTGGCATCATGATGCCCAATAATGATTGAGCACCCACTAGTCAGGTGATCGAAAATGAAAACCAGCATACTGATCAAAACAAACCAGCCTAAAACAGCTTGTGTTAAGCCAATTTTTCAACTGATGCCCAGCATATCGACACCCAATAGGGGTAGGCTTGAAGAAGATGTAAACCTGACTGCAACTACAGCAACAAAAAAAAAACTGGCACAACAACACCGCCGAAATCAACTTTGTCTCAACCAATGACCAGCATCCCAAAGCCTAATAGAGCTCTGTTAGAAAAGTTGGAAGACACATGGGGTAAGTCGCCAACAGCTTCATCACTGCCCACAAGCACAGTAAGAGCCATGAGCACTAGCATGCCCAGAGCCACAACAGATGACTCAACCCTGAAAGTGTCTGCTACACCGATGTCTTGTGCCCTGCCACCTCTGACAGGTTCGATATAAGCAACACAAGACCATGGGCAGTCTTCAACTTTGATACCTCCTCCGCCAGTCAACATGTCATCACAGCAGGAACTTATGGAACAGAACGGAACTCTAGTTAATGCCCCCTGGCCTGGTGTAAACACACCTGATAAGGAAGCTGTGTCAGCCAGCGATGAGGAATGAGAGGAAGCAGCAGATAGTGTGACTCCTTCACAACCTGTTACCAACAACAACACCACGTGGAACAACAGTCCAGGCAAGGACAGTGATGGGTACAGCAACGACACCTCTGGCATCCCACCTCACTGACTGCAGTGCTGCTGATGCGTTCCTCAACGATACCGGGGCTGCGAAGGCAGTATGACAGCATGATATGTCCTTCTCCTCAAGGATGCTTCAAAGGGGCAGGGAAATCATGGCCCAAAATTGTAAACATAATAAAGATCTAAAAACATTTAGAAAAGTAACCCCTTTGTAAGTAGCAGAGTTGAACATCAATATAAATGATTAGACCCCCCACCCGTTCCCCAATTTACAATTCATGAGATTGCAATTTGTCTTTTATTAGCTTTTGTTTCTGTTTTCTTTTCATAGCAAATTCACAAAACGAAATACAACTATTATCACCCTTTAGCCCACATGGCATTTCTTTAAAAAATTCATAATTAGATGTATTAGTTGTCGCCTCGAAATACAGTTGATTAAAATGGCGATCGAAAGAACTTGTGTAAAATCATTAGTTTTCCAGAATACCACACTTATAATTTGACCTGACAACATAGAATTTAAGGCCAACCATGTATCATTGAGTACTTTAAAATGTTATATGCCCTGGCCACATTTGCAATGGAATACCAACTGACTAGATGACTGATATAAATATATAACTGGGAGAACAAATTTTTACTGGCTGTTCTCAAATACTAAGGCCAATACCAAAATAAATTACAAATTCATATTTACAACTTGAAAAATGGGTAGGTCCTTTTTCGACGGACACTTCACTTACAAATTTCCTGGCCAATAAAATATAAAAGGTCAATTATTGAAAAATTATTACAACTTTAAAAATGTTTAAGTCCTTCTGAGCGCTTATTTTTCATACTGAGAAATCTTTAAAGTTGCTCTCATGGTAACTTAACATGACAAAGTCTTGTAATGACTCTACTTTAATATTTGATTAAAAAAATCTTAATCTTAGAGAAAACTATTCTCAAATCTTGCAACTTATTCCATCCTGGAAACTACTAGTAAAGTTACCCTACAAAGAGACTGAAAATAATGAGACCTTCCTGGAGACTACCAGAATTGCCTACCTTTTTTTCTTTTAGCATTAATTTTATTGGCAAGATTACTTTACCCCATCAAGGAGTTTCTGCTCATCCTTGGAGTCACATTATCTCTCGAATCAGAAAACTCTAGGGGTTATATGCCCCAAACACAATACATCCCTGGAGGGGAGTTAGAAAATCTGAACCAATCACATGGCTCGGAAATTATTACACCACTATACTTGGGAAGGGAAAAATTATTTATTTATTTTATTTTAACACTTCCACCGAGTAATACACATTTTAAATTCATCCAATCATAGTCCATCATTTGGGGTCACTTCCACATGGCAACAGACTGGGCGTGACAGCACATGGGCGATAATGTCACACTGCAGGTAGAAATTCTCAGAAGTTGGGCAGGCCACAACTGCTGCATTGCAAACCCAATTTCCTGGAAGTGTATGGCATATTGTGAGCTAACTGGCTGTCTACACCATGTGACATGTGACAGCCGGTGGAGCCGACCCCCACCCTAATCCACCCCGTGGAGTAGCCCACCAGCTGGCAGGCATGCTATATGGGTTTGTTACAGCTGCTCTTGTCCATGCCAGGCATATGTAGCCAATGTCTCAGCTGCCCCCAAGATCTTCTGTTATTCATGGAATTGCAAGTTGGTGCCATGATAGAATATATATTTAGCGTAGTTGGCATAATTCTTAACTCTGCACTGCTAAAATACATGCTTCCCAAGCAAACATGTACTTTATTTCCAGGCTTGTGTCGGGAAGTCGGGTGCAGAACGTGACATACATTGCTAATTGAGGCGCTCGAAGTTTCAAGCTCAATAGTGATGATACAGCACGGCACCACAGCTCCGGAGTTCAGACACCAGTCATCACTACCAGTTGCAGCCACGTTCCAGGCGTGGTCTGCATTACTGCAGTACAACATAAGGCACGAGTCGAAAGAGTTCTGAAATGGGGGTGGTGTTTGATGCTGTCCATGGCTCGTGTAAAGAACAGCACTTGTCAACCTGCACGCCATCTCTGAACGAGATAAGCATTAGGGCAGAGTATAGTGCTGGCCCTGCAGCACACTGGTGAAGGCCACCATTACCAAAGACATAATGTGATCCATTGCAGAGATTGTTAAATGTGCAATGGGTATGTTTTAAATTAATGTATTTCACAAAGTGTCCCTGCATTTAAAATTAGCCTCACATGAAAGTATCATCCTGTAAATGAATGTGGAAAATGTTCACATAACACAATGTAGTAATACATGTGCCCAAGGCGACACACATGGATGCTCAGAACTCAGTCATCCCAGATTATTTCAAGAAACGGATTTGAATATCGTGATTCGTGTATTAAAATTAGTTAAAATATATAAATAAGCTAATTTAATATGACAAAAGTGCAAATGACTTATATTGACATGCTGACACTCTTGGTGTAAAGCGGCATGCTCGAATCGCGCAGACCAAAATTATTTTCACAATTTATTTATATTGTAATACTAATTTAATACTGTTTGAATTCATAGTGTGTGTTTCTTATGTAATTTGAAGGATAATGATGTTCTCAGATTCTTTTCAAAGCACACAGAATATTAATTGGCTACATAAATATTTTTTCTAAAAATTATTGTCCCATAATTTTTACAGCCATTTCTAATTTTGTGTGCAAGTGTTATGATTAAGGCGCAATTTATTATGTGTCTCATGAAATTCTATGTTTCACATCATTCTTTTTATTTTTCCTGCAAGGGATTTTTGTACTGGTTCGGCATTGGGTACAAGGAAACAAAACCCATGAATATTTTCTACACATGTTGCCTCAATCGCACTATTGTCTCTATTGTCTGCTATCTTTACAGACTCTTCGAATTCTACAAACTCAGAAAATATAATTCTGTTTCAACCCTACCATATGATTTGTACACCCAGAATCTACACATAAACTCACAACAGCATTTTTGCTAATACTAGCATTGTCTGCTTCTATTTAACTTATAAAACCAATTTTACTACAATTAAGGTTACTAGTTTGACATTTACCTTGAGTATCCATGTCAACATAATTGCTTTTTGGCTCACTTATTGTTGAGTATTGTTGAGATTGATTTTCCTGATCACCAACTACTTGGAAATGTCCACTCTGGTGAACATTTCCATAATACCTTCCAGGTCGATGATTTCCATGAAACCCCTCATGGTAAACCTGCTGAGTTTCTGGGTAGCTACTTACAGTTTCGATGAATATGTCCCTTCTTGCCACATTCATAACACACACTTTAAGTTGCTGATGAGAATGCTTATGACACCGCTGCATTTTGTACGTCAGTCTTAGTATATTTGCACTTACTTTTTCTTCTTCTGCTCGCAACCTACTCTTCACAAATTCAAGTATTAATGTTTCTGTTGGTATATTTTCAGTGATTGTAACCACTACATCAGATGACTTGGGTAAACTCAGCAATAAATGGCATAAAACATAATTATTCTTTAATTCTGTACCAGTAGATTTTAATTGCCTTACCACTTCATCAAACTGCATGAGGAAACTATCTACACTTTCACCTTCATTTAGCGCAAGGGATCCCAAACTGTAGTTTATCATGCCTCCCTTCTGCAAACAAAAATAACTACCCCCCCCCCCCATGTTACAAACTTAATTAATATAGTGGGTAAAACAAAAACGAATAAAAGTCTCAGAGGTTTTATTGAATTACTAGCTGATCCCGTTGAACGTTGTTCCGCCTTTTATATGTATAATTAAAATCCATAATTAATATGTGTGTAACTTCATAAGTTGTATTTAAATTGCAAATGTCATGTGCCATAGTAAATTAGGCGCAAATGTCATGTGTATTGTATTTCATGAAGATAATTCTTTTTACATATGAAAGTGTTGTATTTTACATGTTTCATTGAATTGACATAATAAATATGTATTAAAGCATTCGATACCACTTATTAAATGATTTTTCATAACTTTTTTTTCACAATGACAAAACTCATCTGTAATTATTCGATACGCATAGAAGTTCATAGCACTAAATTTTTTTTCAGTTTCAGCACATGTTGGATTTCTTTGTTTATAATTGAAATTATATCCATTCCTCTCCTTCCCAGAATATAAGTAGATATTGTAAAGCATCGTATGATCTATGTGTGTCTTTTATGGTTTGAACTGTGTTGTTTCTGAGCATAATTGTCTATTGACCGTGGTATTGCTAGAATTTTTCTATCTAGATCAACAAACGTTTCCTGCAAGTATGAACAAAATTGGCACATAAATATACAAGGTAGACTCCAGCATCACCTATCAGAACCTAATATACCAAATGCAAAGCACAATAAACAATTTCTTTTAGACCAACAAATATTTCCTGCAAGTATGAGCGAAATCGGCCCATAAATATAGAAGTTAGACTCCAGCACCACGCATCAGAATGACACATGACTAAAAACCTTACTTGCCACCTCAATAACATATGGTGTGAATATGGTCTCCATTGGTCCAGTTGTTTGTCAGTGATGATGCAGTTTAGTCACGCACAATGAATTTTATATATAAAGATTAAATTTTAATGCTTATTGGACACAAATGGTGGTGAACAAATAAATCAATGAGACAAATGAGCGTGCATATTTTTAAAGAGATTCCCAATCCTCGGTTAAATAGAATAAATTGCACAACATAAATCACTGGCCATATCGAGTTTGCTTCTATATTTCGTTTTTATTGCTAATACTGCTGAAAACGCCCTTTCACACAAGTAGGTTATTGAAAAAGGTAAATACAATCTCTGTGCTTGATCTGCTTTGTCGGGTAAAATTTGAAGTACTTGACCCAAAACAATATTTTACTGATCTTCTCAAATCATAATTCGCAGCAGAATAACTCTTTATTTACAACGACTGCTCTTGAAGAGTTTCTGGCAGTGAGTCCATGTCAACATGGAAAAGATCCGCCGCTAATCAATAAATTTTATTATTGCACAAGTTAGGAAAGTAACCCCTGAACTCATCACTCACGTGCTGCAAACGGTTTTATATTTTTGTCTTAGTGACAGTGTCCTCAAAAACCTCTTTAAAAAGGGTTTCTTCTGTGATTGCATATTATTTTGAAAAACAGGAGTTTCATGTGATAAAGATGAATAATATTTCTATAGAAAGTGCAAAGAAAGATTTACAAAAATAATTCAATTTTTAAGTAGACTATGTTGTAGCACATTGCCGAAGTCAGAGCGATAATTGTGTTTTAATGATTGGATAACCATTAAAACTTTATAGAGATATGAACACAAATAAAAATCAACTGATGTCTAATTATACGAAGACGATCATTTTCTCTTTAAAAACCGAAAAGAATGCATTTGTTTAACACCACAATCCTTCATTCCAACATATGCAAAACTTATACCTCCACGATTAACATAATTTAAAACTTTTTCACTGAAAATCTGAACATATCTGTCTGGTAAAATGTCCAGAAGTAATTATCACTTTGTATCCATATTGTATATAATTTATTTCAGCATGGTTTATGGGATAGGACTAACCAATTGTAAGTTCGGAAAGTTTCTTAAATTGTTTGGTTCCGTTTAATACATTTAGCAACTGATCCATCTTCATTATATAGAATATTGTATTTTTTACGTTTTCAAATTTTTAAGCCACTTTTTTTTTGCAACTGCTCCCAAATGCAACTTTTTATGCGTATTTTTGAAGATGCACTCAAACGCAAAGTTTAACGCAACTTTTTTTCTAAAGACTACGATCTGACCAAACACAACTTTTTGAGTCACTTTTTTGCGGTTGTGCTCAAATGCAACTTTTTGAGCAACTTTTTTGTAACTGCTCCCAAATGCAACTTTTTGAGCCAATTTTTTGTGTTTGTGCCCGAATCGTCATTTGATGTTTTGGATCAGAAAATTAAGAATAATTTTTTTCTGATGGTTTCCTGATGAATCGAGCATTTAAATTACCATTGTTTCTTTCTGATAACTGGGGACTGTGTGCGAATCGTCATTTTATGTTTTGGATAAGAAAATTAAGAGTAATTTTTTCTGATGGTTTTCTGATGGCACGATCATATAATTTGACCGTTGTTTTTCTGATAACTGGGGACTGTGCTCGAACTGGCATTTTTATACTACTAACATACTAGACTAAAAAGCAATATCGGCAACCTTTTATCTGAAATAACAACTTCATAACTTAACATATACTAGCGCTGTACAAATTCCCTGTAAAATACACACAGGATCTATACTTGGTAAGTATTTGAAATTGTATACTTGTGGGACATACTTGCGTACTTATGACAGTGGCCATATTGTATTTCAGATGTGAAGATTAACGTGTACACTTTATGATTATAAAGCTCACAAGTTTTAAAAGTTAATAAGAAGTATGTACAAACTGTCGGTCTGTTTTTTGTGTAAATAATTGTCAGCATAATAAATGTGCTTCTAATTATGAATAAAATTCCGAGTGTTGTTTAGACGTCCGCAGCATATTTCCCAGGTGTATGCTTACAAATAATAATATTACAATTCAAATCTGCATTTTCAAGTTATTACAAACCCCATTGGATTGCATTTATCCTTCTTTTGTTATCAATAAGTATATTTCCATGAATGGGATGTGTAAAAAATTGTCAGGTTAGTAAAAGTGCAAAGAAATTTGGATAACATTCTTAGCATTTTATAGACTCCTGCAGCATATTTCCGACCCGTTTGCAAACCGATTCTGGTCTGTTTGCTGCACCTGGGGAATGATTATTGTGACGGCTGTTGTAGGCTATATCCGGACGGGCACCAGTGCTCCCCTCAGTGTAGGGCACGAAGTAATACATTGCGTCGTGGCCCAATCGCCTAAATGCGGCTCCCATATGTGCAGGCGTCTCTGTAGATGTCATAATTAACTGTGAACTATATCCATCCTTGGCTTGGTTTAATAGAGGCTATCTAAGCTTCCTCTAAACGCTTATACTAATCGTCGAGGTATTTTTTCGGCCATCCCACACTATTACCACACACATTTCTGTTAAAAGAGTGTTCGACGATCTGAGTAAATAAATCGGACACCGAACTTCAAACATACTCGATTTATTACCTTGCTCCCTCGTTTGAAGCACTTATAAAACACAATGCTCCTATTAAGTCGGAGCACACTTAAATTGTTAAAATGGCGCGAAGAAGCAATTGTTACACGAAAGTTACATCCCAGATACACAAAACACATGCTGGGTTGCTGTAAGGCACTCTCCCCGGATAAGAATATTAATTACTGTTCCATAATAAGACTTACTATAGATACACTTCATGATTAGGTACAAAATTAATGAAGGTCCAAGGACCTCACAGCACCAAGGTTAACATGCTACTCTCATTGACCAGTTCATCCCGCACAACTATGAAAAAATTCTTATATTTTATTTTCTTATATATGTTTAAATGAATGATGCATTACATGATCTTAAACGACAAAACAAGTACAAGAAAACTTTCATTTCAACCCTCAAAACTCTAACATGAAAATAAAAATAAATATCTGTTATGCCGGTAAGTAGCGGCTTAACAGTTTTGTTACATCCTTACCGCATTCACAACACACTGTTTCTTTATTTGTCTATGGGAAAAAATTAATTGTCCATTTAAAGTTTATCTCACTTCACTAATTTTTTATGGGCTTTTCAGTGTTTATTGCCAAAGTTCTCTCATTTGTCGTTCTAATACATTTGTCGTGAAAGTAGGGTTAGAAAACCTGCATTGTTAATGTTTACGTTATGTTGCCAGCATTCACGACAACCTAACCTCACAATACTGGATCGTCACTGGCAGAGTACTGTCCAATACTTACTATCTCATATATCTACATACTTATTTTTTAAATTAGTGCTGCTCGCTTGGAATATTGTAACTGAAAAAATTACACCATAATATAAAATATACACTGCACCACTGCTACAAGTGTAAAGTGCTATCTCTGGTGTATGAAACCAATGTGTGTTCAGTGCACATCAAACATATTGCCACTACATAACATTAAAACCCTCTTTAAAATTACACAAAGACTCTTAAAGAATAAATATAAGCTGTGCTACAAATTTGTGGACAACAGTGACTTAATGTGACATCCTGCATCATGCGCATGATGATGCACGTGAATGTAACATTAGGAACAGGAGACATTAAAAATAATATATATTTCAGAACATGAATCACACAATAAAAACAAACACACACACAAATTTACCTTAATCAAATAATCACATGCCTCACTGAGACATACATAAAACCCTTTGTTGACACTTGCAACACACGTCAAATATTACACATAACCTTCAAAACACTCAGAGCAATTGGCTTCTTGTACTACCATACATTTTGTGCATTGACTTGCCTTTCACAAATTAAAACATTTTAATACTCTGCTTTTCACATCGCGCACTATCACTGCATCGGTGCCCTCAGTGTGTACACTAGGAACATTACGCTGAGCACATCAGCTCTCTTGGCGACAACTTACGTGGCGGATGAATGTTGGTTGCGAAGACAGGGAGAACGACCTAGGGTACTGGCTCACGTGAATACAAATAACATTAAAATCGCATTCTGCCTTTCCAATTTAGTACAAACCTCACTGAATTTTATTTATCTTTCTTTTGGTAACAAACACATAATATGTTAGGTATCAGGGGAAGAGGAAAGGTTTCTAGTGTCTGTGTAATGCCACTTTACATAAAATAAATAAATGTAAAATATCCCGTAACAACTGCTCTAATTTGTTTACGATCTTCTAATAATGACGTGATAAAGTAATATTTGCAAGGCTATTGATGTGGTATGAATATTTGTGAAATCAACAGAAGCTGAACAGATAAACATAACCTCAGGATACCGGGATGGAAGAATTTCTATATTCTTGCTATTGTGTTGTAAATTTATAATAAATAGTATCTGCAATGTGTGTGACCAACATGAGCCTAATGTTGCCAGGGTATTGTTTATTTTCACTCTAGGTGATACCTTACGGTGTCTCTTGGTCCTGTGTGGTTGCATATATTAAAATACATTTTCGTACAACAGATGGTACATTTGTCCTAAAAGTTGGAATAAAATTGTGGTAACTGTATGTAGAGTAAAACCAAAGTAATTCGTAATCATCAGCATTCGTGAATTCAGAGCTAAATAAACTCTGTACGTTGTGAAAAATTCCGGAAAGGGGAGAGGAGGTGGTAAAACATTGTAGAGAAAAAGAATTTTATGTTAAATTAAGTTCAATAGAGCATTGATATTCTTTATGATAGTAACAATACAGAATGTTCACCCTCAGAGAAAACAGGGAAAAGTCAGGGAATTATATGTGATGGGGAAAATTCAGGAACATATTGGGGAATTTTTACTTGGGTCAGGGATAATGCAAATAGTTGCTAATCTGCAAAAACTGTTAGTTGTCTGAATACAGAATAATGTAACTATGAAAATACACATTGAACCTTTCAATTTTCCAGTGTGTGATCAGTCAATAATGCATAGACCCTATTTGCCATTTTTTTCCCTTCGCCAAACCTTCGGGCACATCAGGGAATGGGACCCTTCAAAGCCCGCCGAAATCACCTTACCTATGAACAGTGTGTTATGAGAGTAATTCTTTCAATCGCACAATATGCCAGCATTTCAATATCAGGTGTGTGGGTCAGCCTTTAATAGGCCCACCATTTAGTAAACACTGCAGATAGTAAATGTGAGGGGTGATCGGACCGCTGTTCCTGAGAATGTCAAGAGTCAGGTGACTAGTCATGTAGCAAATACCTTAACGATACTTCCCAACCTTAATCTAACCACCCCTCAAAACATCTTGCACCCCAAACCGAGCAACCACACGACATCAGCATACATATATGTACAAAGTAATATATTGGTGTGATTTTAAGGGGTACTCATGTGAAATCAATAGCGTGTATGGCAATAAATATCGATGGGCTGGATCTAATGTCAGTCCTGCTTGCTTGGTCTGTTGCATTGTAATTTAATGCAACTTTACTGGTGGTATTTTGTTCTGTCAACAATAACAAAATACAGTATCGTGTTTCAGTATTCCCGAAAATATATTTCAGGGAAAATAGTAATATACTACTTGGTTAACAAGGAAACGTAAGGGAATTCCAAAATGGAAATTCAGTGGACACCTTGCAATACTCTCACATACATACAAATGCATAGTGAAGTAGGTGTAGCTGTTTGCATCATATGCTTTCATCATGCTAATCCACAAAACATGGCAATGCTGTTGGTGGGTTTTCGCAGGGTGCTCTCACTGTCTTTGCCCTTGCATTGCAACATGGTTCCAGTCGTCTCTCAACACACTTATATTTAAAACTGGCTGACAATGACAAGCTTGGGTCTCCTGTAGGGCAATGTGCTCCACTTAGCACTATCCTGCTCCCCACAACTCATCCATTGACCCTGCCTGAGGTGGGAACAAAATTGGATTATTCCTATTGTAATCCACTTTTACATTTCCCCCTATTCTAGCTACATTACATAAAGTGATCTACCATTTTGTATATGAATTGTGGAACATTGTTAAACTGGAAAAATGTTAAGTGTACAGTAACAAATTCATGGTTTCAAACCATTATACAGCATGGCATCTTGATGACACATTGTAGTAAAATGCTTGAGATGTGGCATTGTGGGTTAAAGCAAAAGTCTGACAAATCTGTGTTTATATTCTCTCTGTTCTCATTGTAGCCATAAATATTCTGAATATGACCAATTAGAGAGTTTGGTGTGCATGCAATAATACCCATGATTTTAATTTCCATTAACCTAAAACAAGCACTATTATATAAATATAAATATATATATGGGCATCCAGAAAACTACTGAAGGGATTTGTGTGACATTTTGACAGTAACATTTAAGTTCCTGAAGGAACGAGATCCTGGTGCCCCTTTGACAGATCAGCCCCGTTTCTGCAGCAACACCCTTTCATTAGGGCATATTTGTGTGATACCAAGCTGGCAACATGAAAGTCATATAATTAATGCAGTCATGCTGACAGAATAGCAATACAATATAATTATCTTTCTTAGGTAAGATGCTAGAATACAGTAACAAGGCCATTACAAAACATTCCACTAGTACATATATTAAATTGTGGCATTCTTAATTGGCACCTAAAAGTATGTTTGCAGAAAAGAAACACTGCATTGTCATTATGGAGAATAAAACAATATAATAGACCCAATACCTGTAGCAGTACACTGGTGAAGTAATAGCATTCAAGTTCGAGGTATGAATATTAAAGTTGGACTCTTGCAATTTTTCTATGTTGTGTATATGAAACAATAATGAATTAATTTCTTGGAGGCTATTCTTGAAATGTTAACACTTTAAGGTGTTACTGCAAATGTGTTAATTTAATTAGTAACAGACTGCTTATATTTGAGAAGTATTAGCTACAGGATTTGTTCCATAACATGAGAGCAATTGCAAAAATTTGTTTCTTGAATGGATAAAATGTTTGAGTGTATTTAACTAATAATATGTGTGTCTATAACACATCTGCAGTACAAACATGACAAATGTTTCATAATCTAGCTTCATGTGCATGGCAGTGTGTGGCTGGAGTGATTATGTGATACACAGTTACATCAAACAAATTAAACATAACTTCATTATTAGTGACATTTAAATGATTTGCGTCCACTATTGCTCTTATTATTTGTTCATTAAAAGCCATGTTTCCACACTTGCATGAGTGGTTATTTGTTTACTTTATAAAAAAAACATAGAAAATGTAATGCATTTATAACACCATGCATCAAATTTGCTGTTTTCACACAGTGTCTTATATTTCTGCCAGAATGTGCGACCAGTCTTACATGATGAGGCGATCACGTATCCGAATAGTTTTAACAAGTACAAGATTAGTGCACGTCACTGCTAGTATGCAAATGTACATACTTTACAAGTATACACTAAGATTTCCGAAACTTCCTTAAAGACCCCCTGAGAAGTGCTCAGTACTGGAACCAGGTGGAACACTCGTCAACAGTTTTAAGCAGGAATAATGGTGTCTGCTATGCGTAATGAAGCAATGATAGGCTTAAACATGTTGTAAACATGGTTGTTTATTTATTTTTTTTTCATTTTCGTCTGGTTCAGACTCATCAATTGATGATGAGATGGTTGAAAATATACTTCCATCTTCATCTTCTCCACACAACAACATAACTTCCTTGTTTACTATCATCGCCATGTTGCATCGTCTGCTTTTACTGAGACTGACTGACCTTCTGCACGTCAGTAGATTCAGCTGGAAGTATATCCTCTAACACTGGCACCACAAAATCATTCCTCTTTTACTGATAAGTAGAATCAGTATCAAAAGGCACACTGGCAGTACCATAGACTAAATATTGTGGCGTCGGAAGTATGGGTCAGGAGAGGCCATTAGCCCCTCCCCTTAAATTCCAGCCCGGGAGGGGGGCTCTAAGCCCATCCCACTATTAAATTAAAATCTACGTCTTCAGCCGAAATGAAAACAACATACTTCAGGAAGCTAATACGATGCAACTCTAAAGTATGTGAACATACTTCTTGTCCCTCATTTTTTCTAGTTCCTACACCAATGGGGCAGTAACTGATGACTAAAGCAAAAATCTACTGAATCGGTGCAGTATGGCACGGAATGGCAACAGTGATTTTCTCCCTGAAGTATGTGCCAGTGTCTGGAAAATGGCTGCACCTGTATCTTCGGAGTGGTCTAAAATTGACCCGGGAGCTAATAATAGACCAAGCAAGCAGTAAAAAAAAGTTTGTGTTCGGTTACCGACTGTTATAGGTGATACACATTAGAAGAACATAGCGGTGGAATCCATGGAACTAATGTATTTATTATTTGTGTGCTGTATGTGATTGGCATTGGTATGAAATGGATCTGCAAGCGAGGAGGTGTATAGGCAACACTTATGGTCCTAACTATTCAAAAGTCAGGAAAATTACAAATTGACTTTGACATAGACATGTTACCTGTACAGCTAAAGACTCTTTCAGTGTCATCTGTCCACCTGTGAAAAAATATGAAGGAGCTCGCAGATTCATTACGCAGTCAGTCCAAAATTGCCGCAAAATGCCAGATGAAGTAGAGCGTCTCGTAATTCTCCTCTTCACAGTGCCAGCCACATTTGCTTCCTGTGAAAGGTCATTCAGAGCTATTAAGCGCATCAAGTCTTACCTCATGTCAACGATGTCGCAGAAGAGACTTTCACATCCCCTTCTTCTTCATGTACATGCAGAAGAGACATTAAATACATCAACTAAGGAAGTCTTAGACGAATTTGTTTCAAGAACATTAGAAAAAAAGACAATTTTTGGCTGTCAGAACAGTTCCTAATTATTTCTTTAAAACCCGAAATGTTTTAAAAACTTTCATATGTGAATTGAATACATATTATTTTAATTATTAATTTAATTTTCACCCAACAAATGAGAAACAAAAATATATTAAAACCTTTTTTTTTTTTTTTTTTTTTTTTTAGACAAATTGCTACACTCTCTCTCTCTCTTCAATATTTATTTATGTCAATTTTGAAGTTGCTTTTGTAGTGTGGAGCTTCTGCCATACCATGATATTGACCATAAAAGATAATTTTGGTAATAACACATGATTTCTTTCTACACTGAGTCAAGCCCCCCTTGCCCACAAACACTTCCGATGCCCCTGACTAAAGATGAGTTAGACCGATCTCGCTGGCTGCGCACAAGAGTCTCCGTGTCCCAAAATTAAAATGATTTTCTGCCAACATGTCTAGCGAAAACAATATGGTTTGTATTTTAGGTTAGAAAACTTATTTGTAAGCAAATTTTTTGAGATGTATGAATACTTCATCTGACCTATTTCTAAAGCAGTTTGATTAAATTCAAATTGGTAAAAGTATTTTATTCATTCAATTGTGATTGTAATTTAAAAATTAAGATATAAACAAACACTTTCATCTCTGTTGACCATGTGACTAAGTGCCGGTTGCACCATCATAGTTCAAAACGCGATCTGAGATTGTATCTAAAATCGACACAGAAAACTGTTGCACCATTCGAATTCAGAACTGAACTGGAGATCGAGATTAAGTTCATATCCAACCGCCGAAATTGGCTAATCGAAATCTCGATCCAAGATCAGCACCCATCGTCGACAAATGTAGTTTGAAAATATGCCAACAAATAGAACTACATTCGATTGTATTCTTGGGAAATTAAAACAACACTATAGGCACTTAAATATTATCCGTAACAGTCGTTCAACATTTCATTCACTTTAAACAGATAAAACATCCCAAATCTTGTTCTATCTATTAATGGGTGTGCGTCCCCAGCCCATAGCCTGTGCCACCCGCAGCAGTGTAGTACACTCTATTGTGTGTGGAGTGTGTGCCCAGTCACCGTGGCGACCAAGCACAGCACAAAAGCAGGGAATGCCAGTGTAAGGGCAGCCGGTGGTTGCCATGGCAACATGGTATGCCGCGGAATGATAATTAAGTCAGTATATGGAACTGGAACATTTTAGGCCTAATTAAAAGACTTATTGTATTGTTCATTAAAATGTTTGTTTGTTTTCGCAGGTGTTCTTATATTTTGTTGTGTTGTAAGGTAACAAGATATTTATTTTTTTCATCTTCGCAGACTGTTTTGTCCATCCCATTTCACCAGTGTTATGTCGTAAAAATATTTGTATTGTTTTAACATGTTTTATTGTGTTCCTTCATTAATACAAGGGTCAATCGTGCAAGTCATCTAAGAAAGTAGTCCCGATTCGGCGCGAGGGCAAGCTGCACGAGCCCCCGGTTTGCGTGGGAGAGTCAGTCAGCTAGCAGCAAGTCACGGAGGTGTAGTTTGTCAAGTGGTTTGCCCAAGTGGGGCCATTCTCCTACCGCCATTCTCCTACTGCCAAGTTTTCCCACCAAAATCTCTCCCCGAGATTTTCTGTAAATTTCCAACATTTTCCTGAGTTTTCCTGAAATATACATTTTTCCTGCCTTTTTATACCTGAAATGACATTTGGATGGCAGCAAGGAGGCAACTATGGCAACAGCAGCATCGGGACATCTACGAGACGTCGCACAGACACTTGACACGCTTGTCAACAATCTGCAGGGGCCACCACACTGTTGATGACGCCACGCTACTTGGAGGGCGGGCAGCAGCAAAGGAGAACTGGCGGGGTGGAGTCTACCTCCCCCATCTCCTCAGCAGTCGCCACCACCGACCGTCAGCTTGACCCCTCGCGTGCATGGCCCATCAGCTGTGACGTCGGGTCATCAACCCTGCACCAGCAGGCCAGCCGTGCCATGAGAGGAGAGGGCGATCCCTCTTCCCCAACCTGCTCTTCTATGCCGGTCAACAGTGTTTCCTACACATGTGTGTTTGATGACAAACAAACCAGCACTCTGATGCCCTGAGTGCTTATGCCAATTGTCAATGCCTTCGCAATACCAGTCTTACATACATCCTTGCCGGTGACAACGGCATAACAAAAGACAGTTGCAGTGAAAAAGTGCAGGATAGTCCAATTTTTGTAACATAAGTACAGCCTGAACATGAACATTTTCCAAACTACTATGACAATTTGATGAGTAACAGACATGGTACAATAATATCTCGGTGTGCACAGTGTGATGTGAAATATCACAAAGAATTCCTCAGTGTCACAGAACAGAATTCAGTTACAGGAATCACATTTGTTTGTTTATCATGTCACACATCAAGTAAGTTCAGGAAGGGCGTGGTTCGCACACAAACTGAAATCACAGACACCCCACATGATCAGGTGTTGGACCTATTTGTACAATGGGACAGTAATGTGGCGGTAAATGTGAATAGCAATTTTTCGCAGACAACAGTGACATGGGACACTAACAATGTGTCAGATGTAACAGCACAAAGCAGAGCAGGGGAAGGACAGCAGAGTAGGGGAGGAGAGCAGAGTGTTGCCAAGACGTCGCATACTTCTGCCGTGCACGTGGTAGGTGTACATACCCTCATCACCTGAAACTAACCCAACAATCATGCCACATGTGTACCAACCACCCACACCGTTTTACCTGTCACTACCACATATGTTTCCTACACCGATCTACCCGACAATAGTGCCGTACTATTAACCCACCTTTCAAAATATTCCATACATAACAATGACTCCACAAACAGCAAGCATGGAAAACGAAGTCAGAAGTAGAAACACAGATTTCACAAAAAACTCACATCCGCCAGGACCATTTGCAGCAACGACACCATCAAAATTTCAAACATTGCCCACATTTGTGGGCACCTGAACGGAAGATCCGACGGCCTTTGTAGAAGACTGCGAGTCCCATCTCATGAGATACGGCATCAGTCATGATGAATGGGCCATCTGTGTCGGAGCGCAACTCTCCGGAGAAATGCACTCTCGGTGGGTATCACTCAATCACTACTGACTTCAGTGGGAGGAGTTTCGACGTGCATTCCAGTGCAGGCTTCGAGGAGTGTTCACATCTATACCGGCCCAGAGCAGATTGACTCTGGAAAGCCAGCAATTGGGTGAGTCTTTGACAGCTTTCATAACACGCAAGAATCAACTTGTCAAATGCATCCATCCGAATTTTCCGGAATGTAAAATTTTATAAGTAATTGCAGAAATGGCTCGGTCAGAGTTCAGAGCAGCTTAAATTCGTTTGTTGAATGGGACACTTGAAGACTTAATGCATGCCACAATTCTTCTAGAAAGAACGCATAACACATCCTGCCAGGATGCAAATGGAGCAAATTGGTGTCACGAGCCGAAATATGAAAATGTAAAAAAACTAATTCTGGCATATCGCGTAACATTCAACACCATTCTAGTAATCAAAGAGAAAGTATTTGAAATTAACTCCCGCACACGTCTAACTGCAGGGAAATTATGACGTCAACAAAAGCACGCAGAGGGCACTTACACGTATTTTTTTAATATTATGTATCATTCAATTTGCAGGTGTGAAGGAAGTCATTGTATTATTCATTTCGCAAGTGTGGGGGAGTTCATTGTATTATTCATTTCGCAAGCAAGAGAGGGTGTTATAGTAGTAACAACAAGGTGACCAAATGTAAACATTGTGATAGTAAATCTCATGTTATCATGCCACTCCAGCAAATACTACCATT
This sequence comes from Dryococelus australis, assembly GCA_029891345.1. NCBI lineage: Eukaryota > Metazoa > Arthropoda > Insecta > Phasmatodea > Phasmatidae > Dryococelus > Dryococelus australis. The sequence goes on along the minus strand of CM056994.1, from coordinate 233,392,388 downwards.
CATAATACCATTATGTAGAAGAAAGATCAAGGTGTACATAGCAAGAAGGGGGGCATGTACACACAGTATTAGCGAGTAAGATCAAGGCTTTATATAGCGAAAGGGAGGGCATGTACACACATCATATTGCAAATAAGTACAGGATATACAAAGTAAGCAGGAGAAAAATGTACATAACTGCAAGTATGTAAGCCGGAGAAATTAGCACGTAAGCAAAGAAGCAAATGAGAAGGAGATAATTAGCATGTAAGTCGCAAGCAAGCCGGAGGAGGATATTCAAGCAGGTAGGAGGAGATTCTATATAATCAGCAAGTAAGTGAGTAGAAGACGCCACATGTACATAGTGAGTGGTCGAGAGAAGGGTGACGGTACCAGGTGACCATCAGCATGGAAATAGGTCTCAGTGTGCCCCGACCTCACGACGGCCCAGGCTGTGTTGAGCCCGAGGAGGGGCGATAGGAGACACAAGATTTGGCAGCACTTAAGGGGGGAGATCCGGTACGGGACCCGCCCGTGTGCACTGAGTAGAAAGCACCACCAGATGTGCCACTGAGCGAAAACATCGCGGACGAGCTCCAAGACGAACAGAGAGACCTGGAAAGTGCATCCGCACTTCGAGGAGCTGCAATTGTAGAGGAGGAGAGGACACAGGAGTCACCCGGTGTAGAAGCACTTCACAGGGAACCTGAAAGGCCTCTAGAACAAGTGCAAGGAGAGCAAGTGCAAGAAGAGAAAGTGCAAGAGGAACATGTCCCAGAGGAGCATGATAAGCAAGGTGGACATGCACATGTGCAAGTAAAAGGGGTGCAAGGGAATAAGCACTTGAGCAAGGGGAGCATATGCACATGCATATTAAGCAAGGGACAGGCATTCATGCAAGTGCAAGTGTTGTTGCAGGGTCTGTTCAGCCGGGTCGTGCCTGGAGGCAGTGAGTTCAGCAGGAAGACAGCAAGAGGGAAGAAGTTTATAACGAGGGCAGTGAGTCTGGGAGCTGGCTGTGCCTTCAGCGATCACGCAGGTGGAAATTCCCACCACCACAATGTCAACAATGCAGGCAGCTGGAGTTACTTAGGAGGAAGGGGCAACCACTGGCATTGCATCACGTGGCAGGGCCACAGAAGCGCCAATACCACCTGTGGTCAAGCAGGACTGCCCACATCTGCAGCTGCTGCCACTGACATCGGACGGCCTACAAACAGTCTCGAAAGGGAGAAAGGGGGGAGTTTTGATGAGTGTGCATCCCCAGCCATACGACCATTTGTCCGGCTGCAATCTACGTCGCCCGCAACAGGGTTGTGTACTATACTGGGTGTGAAGTGTGCACCTGGTCACCGGAGCGAACAGGAGCAGCACAAGAGCAGGGCACGCCAGTGCAAGGGCAGCCAGTGGTTGCCATGGCGACACGAGATGCCGTGGAATGATAATTAGGTCAGTGTATGGAACTGGAACATTTCAGGCCTAACTAAAAGACTTTTGTTGTGTTGTTCATTAAAATGTTTATGTTTGTTTTTGCAGATGTTGGTATAATTTGTTGTGTTGCAAGGTAACATGGTATTTATTTATTTTCATCTTCCGCAGAGTGTTTTGTCCATCCCATTTCACCAATGTTATGTCGTAAAAATATTTGAATTGTTTTCACATGTTTAATTATGTTATTTCATTAATGCAAGGCTCAATCGTGCAAGTTATCTTACAAAGTAGTCCCGTTTCGGCTGGAAGGCAAGCAGCAGTGAGCCTCCAGGTCGGGCGGGAGAGTCAGTCAGCTAGCAGCAAGTCATGGAGGTGGAGTGGGTGTGTTAGGCTTCGGCATTTCCCGTGCACACCGGGCGACCATCAACTTTCTTGCAACCAGACATGTAATTTCAATAGACTTCATCAACTGGAACATATTTCTTTCTCGTCGCCTGGTAAACCACCTCTACTCCATGGTGGATTAGCATCGCCTCGGGGACCTTAATGTGCACATAATTTTTTGTTTAATTATCATCAAACATTTTTTTTCTGCTACACTGCACATCTGGTTAGAATAACAGAGTGTGTTTCGTGTAAAGTTCCCTCATTTAATGTAATATTTAACTTGTTTCAAGTGAGTTATTTATTCACGACCGCATAAGTATTTTAGGGGATGGGCCTTAATAATTCCTTCTCAATCAGCACATAAGTTCCCATTTTCAGTGAAATCAGTCTTGTTCCGATCTGTATGGGCATGTGGGAGGCCCTGACAGCCCATGTACACGAGTGTTATGTTTAGGAGGTTTTCCCGCCAGTGCCAACAATGGTTTAAAGCTGACCGATGGGGTATCATTTAGGAAATAATCTTCATCCAGACAATAATCTACAGGTGGATGACAACAATTCAGCAGCCACGGCTAGGACTTTGGTCCCGGGTCGGCAGCCTGCAACCCTGAGGTTAAGAGGAGCAGCATCATCTTTGACATCGCCTGATGGCACCAGGCCCCCTGGGCATAATGATTCCTTTCTTTCACCATCACTGCTCCAAAAAAAAAAATGCTGTTCGAACCTTTACCGTCATCGGCCATGTGTTACTATAGTGAAAAATATGCGTACTCCCATGAAGTCATATATTACGAACTAATAGGAAAATTTGTCTCATACTTGATATCGATAGCTCACTTTGGAAACAAGGTCGAAGAATTGAAGATCCTGAATCATGAAATTTCGTCAGTGCAACACTATTACATTGGAACCAAGATAAAACTTTATCCTGTTTCAGAACTAGGATCATTAGATCTTGGATTGGAACGATGTTGGTGCAACCGAACCTTTGACAGTTGTTTGCCTTAGGGGTAAGTCAATGCTTGATACATGCGCCGAAGATGAATAAAGCCGGATTTACATGTATGCCGCTCACAATGAACAGACAGAGCAGATGATTAGAACAGCCTATCAGAAGCTGTCTTCGGTTTCCATGCTAGTCGCACAGAAAAGTTGAGCTCACACTAATATTTTCTGCTCACGAAAAGAGCAGACATCGCAGATATTTCCCTAGAATTCATCTGGTTCACGTATTTCATAGTACTAATGTCTTGTATAATCAAATAGTTCAATGTATGTATTTATAATGAGATACATGGATGTATGCATTAATTTTATTCAACATTTGTATTAAACAAATGTAGTTTGAAAGTGAACCAAAAGGTAGTGCTAAAGTTAAAATTATTATGGACGTAAAAATAGAATTACCATCTCTTGAAAAAAATTAGTAAATAAGTCGCACTGTAGCGGAATTGATAAACTAGAGTAGAAAGACGACAGCAGTTCGTTTGTAATCTATAATTTGTTTTATAATCTTGGCGTTACAAATCACGAATTCAACAGAAAAATGGCTATGTATAAAATATGCTTACATGTGAACAACCATTGGTTCTGCCTGCTATGTCTGTTTGGTGTGATCAGCGTACATGCAAATCCGGGTTAAGCAGTCTACTACAAGTTTGCCAACATCAGAGGTTTTCCCCAAAAGGGCAGGTTTTTTCGTGTCAGTCAAAGGGAAAAAAATACTGTCAGAGGACCATAGGATCTGTGTAAGGAAATTTAAGTTTTTTTACCTCATCTTATTTAGTCTTTAGTTACTCAATTTCACCTAAATATGAATGGTACTGTTTTTTAATGATTTAGTATTTAGAGAAGCATAAATCACTTTTAGATGGAATAGGGTAAGTTATAATTATGCAAACTATTTTAATATAAGATTGTGGTTTTAATAATTATTATAACTTAGCTCATTATTAATATTTAATGATGGCATATTTATCAATAAATTAAATACTAATAACTATATAATACATTTTTTTTTTTACATTTTTTAGGTTGTTCTTAAATTTTGAGAAAAACCTGAGGTTTTTTAAAAGATTTAGAGGTTTTTTAAACCATCAGCACAGGGATATCTTTATACCATGTTGGCAAACCTGCTTTCAGTTCCAATTTGAATGTGTTGCAATGGTATCCATCGAGCTAGGAGTACACAGGAGATGGCATTTTGTGATGTAGTTTAAGCCACTGGAGATACGTGGTTTAGTTATGGAATCTAGTTGCCATGTTGACAGTAACCCATAACATTGTGTTTACATTAGAATGATGTTGGGCGAAAGGTTACATTCGAAGCATTTCGTGTTGAACAAATAAGTTGATGAATAAACAAATATATATTACAATTCACATGCCAAGTTTTACTAGTTTATTATTGGCATGTGTTTTTTGTGCAATCAAATAATTTCCTCATAAAACTACCGATCGCAGGCGTGTATATTGCGGACCAGTATTAGGTCATGTGCGACAATAAGAACATATTTTAGTTATAGTGCTCATATATCAGGATTTGTGGAAAATTATTTTCTTAATAAATGATTAAATAAAGTATAACAAGCCTGCTACCATGGTCGTGCAATGTATAACAGGTTGCATATCAGTAATGAGTGCATCAAATTGGTGACAAGCAGCCTAGCTGAATTTCTGGAAGGCAAAGTTTACATGTTCCTGAGCCACGAATAAATAATTATTTGCTGGCATTTATATGTAAATTCCTAACATTGACAATGACTCAAGAGGTTTGTTTCCAATATGACTTCATCTCCTTATATGTATTTAATGTCAATATAGTAAATGGTTTCTCGTAAATAAATTTAAATCCCATTTTTTTATTTATTGCCTCTCTTTACATTACATTAGTTCTCTGTTATGATAGAGTTTTATACTTATTTATCCCTTATTGTAGGGTACAATTTGGTTTCTTGCATCTACAATGTTGGACAGGGTTAAGTTACCTTGGTATATAATTAAAACACAGAAATTACAATTTTTACTGAAGTATCCACATGGACAATCAATTTTAGAAAATTTTCCGAAGAATAAAAAAATGAGGGGAGGTACAGGAGACATTTATGGATAATTTTCTTCCCTATCTCTACGAAAATTGTGTTACATCTTTCTCCAAAAGTGCAATTTAGTACCAAGGACTTAAGCCCCGGCTACGGTCACCTTAAGAATTAATAATAAAAAATTGAATCCACAACAGTTTACGGCACCAGCTACACCACCACATAATGGCATAAGATGGCGGCCTACTCGCGGTAGCGGCATTAAGAGGATTGAATATTTTCAATTCCTTTATGACGACTTCTCTGCCTGCCAATCATGAGGCAACATTTCCAGCCACGAGTGTCAGTGCAATGCAAGCTTATAACAAGAACATATTTATTAAATGAATTTTGTGGCACAGTTATGTTTTCCCTTTTATTTAAATAGTCAACGCAATTATTAACATGTATACCACACATTTAATATCCCGAAACATGATTCCCACGAAACTTTTTTCATCAAAAGTAGGTTAACAAAAATAAATATCAGGTTAGACAGCACATTGTTTGAAAATATCCGCTATACATGTACAGTCTGTCTTTTTTTGTGCTCGTTTCCCATTAGTCGCGAAACAGTTTTCTCACTGTGGTTATAGCCAGTTCATTTTCATACTTCCATGGTAATGCCACTGATATTTTGTTACCGGAACACTACAATGATTGTAGCATAGGCTTTAGTCAGTCATTAGCCACAATTTTAATTTAGCCCAACATGATAAAAATTTCACATTTGGAGATAAAACTACAAAAGGATATTATTTCTATAAATACACTTTTAGGGATAATAAAGGAATCACCCTATGGTTAGATTTAACTACTTTGGGTAGTTTGATTAGATTAGAATACATTGTTGAACTACAATTGGTGAAAGATGCATGCACCGCAATTATATCGATAACAAGCACACATGTACTAACCACTGCCAAAGTGGTCCACAGACACACTTGTGACAAAATTTCTTTGTTGTTACATTCCAACTTGTGCATTTATTATTTTTAGTGTGAAATTCTCCTCTGAATACATTAAAAACTAATCGGTTTCAATATCTTGGAACCACGCTGCAGAAAAATGACAAACAAACACTCCTCTAAGAAAAAGCATTATCGCTGAAGAAATGAGGTTTCTCTCCTCCCTTCCCAAGGGGGAGGGGGAGAGGGCTGCGCTGGGCATAGTGGTAGGATGCCTGCTTTCCACCAATGTGATCCATGCTGGTTTCCCTGTGAGGTACTCACAGATTTTCACATATAGTAATTGTGCCTATTGATGCTGCTGGCTGGCATGTTTTCTCGAGGTTTTCACATTTTCCCCCACCCTTGCATTACAGTGCTGCTCCATATCTGCCATATTTCTCCCTCATTGGCTCTCAATACCGTGGTTGTTACAGACCACCAAACCTCTCTCAACTCCTCCTGTCTTAAGATGATGGATGCCATGGTGGTTTTGTTTCAAGTTTTTTTTTGCATCCCATGTACATCCAATACACTTTGGAAAGAACGTGACTATATTTTTTAATTTTTGTTATGCAATGTGGATATTTGCACACAATTACATTAACATAATATATATAACAGATAAATAATATAACATACATTCTTATTATTTCTAGCAGCTCTACAAACATGTTAAGACTACATTTGGATGCAGTACAAGTTGTTACAATTCATGTACAGATAGATATTAAAGTATAAATATGAAAAGTTTACATTAGATTGAAACACAAGGTATTACAGGAAGTCTCCTTACATCAGTCTTGCTCTGCATTATAGAAATTTATCTTTATGTAAGTATTCTATGGAATAGAAGGCCTTATTTAAAAAGTATAATTAAACAGCTCATTTTGAATTCGGTAAACTATTAATTTAATTCAAATGACTGGGAAGGTGGAGCTGAGGGAAATCAGGATGGAAGTTACGTATAAAGCAGCGTTTTTTGGGGCAGATACCAGAAATTTGGAGGAAAGGGTTAGTAGTATGAGAGGTAGCAGGGTGGCAAAGGTTGTTCTCATTCATGTAGGGGGGAATGACCTGGCTCAAAGGGAGGTGGGGCAGGAGGTAGAGACGGACCTCAGCGGATTGCTGTGGAGCTAGGGAAGTAGTCAGTGGTGTGCTGGTTAGGAAAGGAGTATAATATAGGAAGGCAGTGGTTGCAAGTGAGGTATATGAGAGGGTGTGTAGTGATTTGGAGGCTACATTTATAGATAGTAGGGAAATGGGTAGGCTGGGAGAGTGTAGGGAGGGATCAGGTTCACCTGACAGAGCAGGGAAAGAGGATTCTAGGTGGGAGAGGGGGGCCGAAATTTGCAGGCGGACATTGACAAGATATGGTTGTGGACCAGGAAAAATAAAATGAAGATAAATGTAAGAAAAACAAAGGTAGTGAGGTTAACAAGGAAGAAGTTGATAAGCAGGGATATGTACAGATGGGAGGGAGATGAGATAGCAGAAGCAGAAAAATATAAGTATCTAGGGATTGTACTGCAGGGAGACCCCAGGTGGAAAAAACCGGTAGAGAGAGAGAGTGGTTGCAAAGGGAAGAAGGGTTCTGTGTATGATGGGAAGGGTGCTGAAGGGAGCAGCTGTGAGGTGAAGGAGAAGGCGTATGGCACAATGGTATGGCCAATGTTAGAATATGCTGCAACGGTATGGGACCTGTATGTGGAGGTGAAAGTGCGAGAACTGGAAAAGGTGCAGAGAAAGGCAGCAAGATGGGTGAAGGGTAGGTGGAGAAGGCAGGGGCAAGATGGTGAGGAAGAAGGGAACTATAGGCCATCAGTGATGATGAAAGAAATGGGGTGGAGCTCATTGAAGGACAGGAGGAAAGTTGAACGGCTATTCAGGATGTACAGGCTGGTGAATGATGAGGGAGGAGGGGTAGGGCTACACTGCAAGCTAAGTAAGGGGGTATTTAGAGGAAGAGGAAACAACAGTGAGAAGCTTCAGACGGTGTGGGGGAGAACGGAGCGGGGTAGACAGTCCATGCTTGTGAGGTCTGTGAGGGAGTGGAATGTCTTGAGGGAGGAAATTGTATCTGTGAGAGGGGTTGGTAAGTTCAGGAAGGGAGAGGAAAAGGAGTTGGTTGGGTGAAGGAGATGTAAGAGAGCTCACCACCGGGCGGTAGCCTAATTGAGAGTGTATATATATATATATGTATGTATTAGTTTTGCCCCAGCATAGTGTGGATTTTATGTAAATGTTTAGGTTCTGTAGGAGAATAGGTGAAGATGATTTGCTTGTTTGGTGTAGTAATGGTGTATACCACTTTTTTAATGTTTTCCATGCAAAAAATGAATACTGTGGTACATATGCATGCATGAAAGAGTGAGAATTTTGTTATTTATAAATAGTGGCCAAGAATGGCTTCTTTTTCTTTATTACTTATTAATCTCACTATTTTCTTCTGTAATCTAAAAGCCTTTTTCCATTTTGTCGATTCACCCTAAAATATGATACCATAATTGATTATGGACTGAATATTTGAGAAATAGTATGCAAGTATTGTATTATTATTACTAATAATTTTTAAGGTATGTACCACAAAACATATTGAACAAAATTTTTTACAGACACTACCAACATGCTCATTCAATGTTAAATTAGTCTCTGCAATAATCACTAGAAATTTAGTACTATTTACTGCATGTAACCCTTCTTCTTCTATTGTTGTGCTTCTTTCATCCTGCATTGTATGTTTATTTCTTTGCATGCAATTCATGAGCACATACGTGTTTACATTTAATAGGTATTAATTTATTATACTGGAACCAACTGGACATCTCAGCCATTGATTTATATTTTCATCAAGAACAGCATTATTTGAACTAGTTACCAAAATGTTTGGGTCATCCGCGAACATTATAGCTGAGCCGCTGGTTATTTGTTCTGTTAAATCATTAATAAATATTAAGAATAAAATTGGTCCCAGTATTGATCCCTAAGTAGTTCTGATATTCGACATAACACTGTAATGTGATTTTTGTCATAATATCTTATGGAGGAGATCTGTTTTCTATCTTCAAGATATTATTTTAACATATTATTGGTTACACCTCTTACTAAACACTGTTAAAGTTTTTGCAATAAAATATTGTGGCCGACACAATAAAAAGCTTTTGAAAGATCTGTGAATATACCTGTTGAGAATTGTCTTTTAAAAAGAAGTTAATATTTTTTTTAGTTAAACTGTAAATAGCTTGTTCTGTAGATCTGCCCTGTACAAAGCCATACTGATGCAATGAAATAACCTTGTTTCTGATTAAGAATTGTGTCCGTTTATTTGCTATTAATTTCTCTAAATTTTTTTTTAGAAGTGGCAAGAAGAGCAATAGACCTTTAGTTATCCACCAATGCCTCGTCACTTTTTTTTATGTATTAGTACTACTTTTGCATATTTGAATATGTCAGGAAAAATTCCCTGGGCAAGACATTAATTGAGAATGTAAGTCAAAGGTAGTTTTATTAAATAAGAACACTTTTTTTTTAGCAGAGTCATAGGTACCTTATCTATTCCACAGGAACTTTTACTTTAGAAATGTTTTATTACATTTATGATGTCTTCTTCGGAGATAGGTGTGAAAAACAGCATGTTAACATACCAAGTGTTTTGTTTTTGGGGTATGTTGCAGGACTAATATTTGTAGCTCTGTCGATTTTACAATTTTAGTGGGCTGTTTGTGAAATAGTCATTAAAACTATTAGACATTGCCTTGCTATTTTCGATTTTGATACCATCAACTTTCAAGGAAAGTTTAACATGTCCTTTCATCCGTTTCAATTCATTATTAATAATGTTCCACATTGCTTTTGTTTTATTTGAGGAGGAGGCAATTTTTTCCCTATTGTATTTCTGCTTTGCTACTCCAAGTAATTTTTTATATAATTTACGTATTGCTTACAGTACAATTTTGGTTTTCCCCCTGGGTTCTTAGCATTTGAAGCATTGTTTTTAACCTCTGTCTTGAGACTGTCTGACCTTTAGTAATACATTTTATTTTCGAACTTCTGCTACATTTTTCAGATTTGAGGAGAATGGAATGATTAAAATGACAAAGAAATGTATTAATAAAACTGTTCCAGGCAATGCTTGGATCAATTAATGTATGAATGATAATCGTTCTGGAGAGGTTGTTCGTGGTTGTTTTGCAGTGTCCGTGGTTGTTCTGTAAACATCATCCCATTTTTCATTTACAAGTAGGCTTTTAAAAAATTTAGAATTTTCATCTGAATAATCATGATTCATCATCAATGTTAGAATAATCTTATGTCCAATTAATTGCCCTCAAAATTAGAATTTTAAAAATCATTAAGAAGGGTTAAATAGAGCTTGAAGAAATTCACGCTGTTTTTCTATTTTGCAGATGGTATAGTTATAGTAAAATATTGGCTTTATCTAAGTTATATTTTTTTTGACTACCTTTTGGAAAATGTTAAAATGTATAAACATGTCATTTACTGTAATGATTACAGCCTACCATTAAATACATAACCATCTAAATGCACAAGTAAACTTTATTTATTTAACTTAACATCTTGTCAACAGCAGATACATTAGAGAATGGTAAACCAAGAACACAATGACGGGAATACAAGGAAGGAATTGGTCAAATTGTCTTTATTGAGTTGCTCCAGAAATTACATGGAGTGAGTTCGAGAAATCATGGAATTGCAAATCATTAAGGCTACATTCAGTAGCTATTAAAAATATGAGAACTGATTTGATTGTAGGCCTATATTCTTGTATTGGTAAACTGCTGATTTCTTGTTTGTCACTGAAACTCTGCTGACTTGGGGAGAAAAAATTGTAAGAGTGGAGTTTTCATGAGGTTTATGAGATGATTTGCCATTACTAACAAATGTATTCCATAAACTCCTACACTGAAATAGCAAATCGGCATTTAGAAAAATACGTATCTACAGATTTACAAAGTGCCTCTACCTCTAACGAGTCCGCAACTCACAGGTTAGACCTTAAATTCACGATACGTTAGTAATCGCAACCGTACTTGCAAAAATTAAACACACTGCAATTGTTAATATACAAACTTACGCAGATAAAAATATCCCTATCCACACAATAATTGCGCGATATCTTTCACGAATGTATCCACGTTATATACGAATACCCTAAACATTGCATTTGCATGGCCCGGCTCGTAAGCATTTTCATACAATATTACCTTTCGTTGGTCGCCGAATAAATAAAAAATTGATTATAGTTTTGAGGCATGTTTACATGCCAAATTCACATTTCACAAACGAAAGAATAATACAAATTTAGAGAATATTCAGAACAACTAGTGAGTTTATATAGCATTCGCAAGGCTGTTCAATTCCATTGTAAACAAAAGTTGTCTCTCACCAGCATGGCTGCTCCATTTGTAACGCATTCGCAGACGACTTCAATAGCGTAATTTATTTGATTGTAGTACAGTTAAAGTTTTATCATAACTTTGAAAAGCTCCTATAGTCGAGAGATATTTATTTCCTGGAATATTTTCAAGGCATATATATTGAGAATGGGAAGCAAATCAACAATAACACCGTATACAACACTTCTATTTAAAAGTAAATAAATTGATAACTGTACATATTTAACGGCAAAATTTATATCTAGTTGTCTGATACAAACACACTCACGCTTTATGTATATTATCGCTTAGGTCAAAAACGGTTGTATATTAATTTATGTCGATTTTAATACTCATACACGTGAAAGATAGCACGTTTCAATGTTTTTCGCCCCAGTTGGTCACGTGCCCTATTTTACCGGAAAACAGATGCCTAACTCCACATTATAAGTAGGCTTCACTTCAAACACTGCACGGTATAGGATGTAGCCACACCCGATGCGACCCTAGTTACGAAGTATCTATGGGCCGTACTGTAAGTGATTTTATGCTCTTTGTTTGTAATAGTGTGGTTGATGATGTATTACCTGATAAATACAGGTGATTAAATGTTTTCTTGTTTTAGCTATATATTGTGAAGCACGGAGAGTTATAATAATGAGAGAGGGGATCACCTGACAGAACAGGGAAAGAGGATTCTAGGTGACCTGCTAGGTAGAGAAGTAGCTGACTGCATGGAGAGGGTTAGGGCAGAGCAGCAGTTGTTGAAATAGCAATCAGTTAGAAGCAAGGAAACGGAAGGGGGAGAGAAATGGAGAGGATAGCATTGATGAGGCTGCATGGGTGGAGATAGGAGGTAAGCAATGTAGGATGGTAAAGCATAGAACTAGTATAAAGATAATGGTGGTGAACTGTAGGAGTGTGTACAACAAGCTGGAGGGCTTCTGGGGAAAGATTGAAGGATATGGGGTGGATATAGTGGTAGTGGTGGGAACTTGACTGACTGAGGAAGGAATCTATGAAGCAGGCATCCACCTGCTTCCCCTCATCAACTACGTGCACCAGATCCTCTAATAATCCAGCCAGCTGAGTCTCACATGAGTAACCCCTCCTGAAACCATGCTGGGACTCCTCCAACCAATTCCTATTGTTCATAACCTTCACCACATACTGCACCACCAGCCTCTCCATTACTTTTCCTGTACTTGATGTGAGACTCACCGGTCTGTAGCTGCCAGGCCTCCCCCTATCCTCTCCTTGCTTGTGTATAGGTACCACCATAGCATCCTTCCAATCTTGTGGTAACTTACCCTCTCGTAAGGACTTTTTAAACAGCACTTCTAAATATTTCGCCAACTCCTTGCCACCAAACTATAGTGCTGCGTTTCCTATCCCATTTGGTCTCCATGCCTTACTGCTCTCCAAACCCCTAATTACCTTTTCTATCTCCCACTTCCTCATCTTAAACTCACTAAACACCCCCCGAATCCTATTTGCCCCCATATTCCAACCCTCCTTTGCCTCAAAAACTGACAGGTACTGTCCTTGCTGCATCTCCGATTTTTCTTGGTCATTTGTCGCCTGAATACCAACCCTTCCTGTTAGCAGAGGGATCCCTTCCTCTCCTCCCCTTAACCTCCTAACATACCTAAACAATTTCCCCCATTCCTTGCCTTTTCCTTCTTCCACCATGTTCCCCAGAAATACATTCTTTGCCTGTTTGATCTTCCTTTCAAGCTCCCTACCCATTTGTTTCATCATTTCTTTAGATCTTATCCCTTCATTTCTCCACTTGGCATGTAATTTTCTGCACTTCATTATTTTCAAAATCTCCTGCCTTTAATATGGCGGATCTCCCCCAGTCCGTAACCTTTTCATTGGCACAAATTTCTCCAACATAACCCCCATTAATCCTCTAAACTTCCCCCACAACCCCTCTACACCCTCCTCACTAGACCATTTTTTAAACCTGTCTCTCAGGAACATTTCTGCCCCCTTCTTGTCTCCTCTCCCATACTGCCACACCAACCTTTCTGTCATTTGCACTTCCCTCATCCTGCCAATTCCTATTTCCACAACCGGGATATAATGGTCGCTTATACCATCCAATACTATTGCACCAACTATAGCATTCCTAGGTCTGACCAACACCACATCCAGCACTGACCCAACACCCTCCTCATTCCATCTCGTAGGTGTTTCTACTACCTGGACTAATTCTCTGTTGACTAACTGTGCTGCATTCTCTGCCACATGCTACCCATTCCTTCTGCACCCTCTACCCATTTCACCCCTGGAATATTCAAATCCCCTGCTACAACAACCCACTGCCTGTCCTTAAGTCTATCGACCCTCTCCTTGATCATCTCAATTGCCTGCCATCCCTGTCCTGGTGGTCTATACGCTGCCAGCAAAGTAATACTCCTATTACTAATACCATTCAATTTAATTTCCATTACCTCGACATCCTCACTAACCCATTCTACCACCCCTTTTAGCCCTTTCCTTACACACACCATTATTCCTCCTCCTCTCCCATCCCTGTCTCTTCTGAAAATGGTGAACTTATCCTGCCTACATTCAATGTCTAATACTCCCTCAGTCAGCCAAGTCTCCACAGCTACCGCTATATCCACCCTTCCCAGAAGCCCTCCAGCCTTCCTTCAACCTTTCCTAGAAGCCCTCCAGCTTGTTGTACACACTCCTACAGTTCACCACCATTATCTTTATACTAGTACTCTGCTTTACCATTCTACATTGCTTACCTCCTACCTCCACCCATGCAGCCTCATCAATACTATCCTCTCCATTTCTCTCCCCTTCTGTTTCCTTGCTTCTAACTGATTGCTATTTCAACAACTGCTGCTCTGCCCTGACCCTCTCCATGCAGCCAGCTACTTCTCTACCTAGCAGATCACCTAGAATCCTCTTTCCCTGTTTTGTCCGGTGAACCTGGTCCCTCCCTACACTTTCCCAGCCTACCCATTTCCTACTATCTATAAATGTAGCACCCAAATCCCTACACACCCTCTCATATATCTCACTCACAGCCACTGCCTTCCTATAGGATACCCCTTTCCTAACCAGCATGCCACTGACTACTGCCCTAGCTCCAGGGAACTTCTCCCTCACTTTCCTCAGCAATCCACTGAGTTTCGCGCTACCTCCTGCCCCACCTCCCTATGAGCCAGGTCATTTCCCCCTACATGAATGAGAACAACCTTTGCCACCCTGCTACCTCTCATACCACTAACCCTTTCCTCCAAATCACTGGTATTTGCCCCTTCCCCCCAAACGCTGCTTTATATGTAATTTCCTTCCTGATATTCCTCAGAAATTTGTATGTATATCATATTACCGCCAATTTCCTGCTAGAGAAACTTCAGATAACATGGATAACACTAGCCTATGATGGAAAATAAAAAGATAACAGTAAGCGGCAGGAAGAGAAGATGTTAAAGAAACTTGATTTAAAAAATACGAACCCTATAAATATGTACCAATAATAATACTTTGACCATGGATGGTGCTAAGACGTGTTTGTTTACCAACATTGTGACATACAAAAATTAAACTATACTTTACGATTCCAAAAATATATGAATAATGTAACTTAAATCCTGGTAGATTTCTATTAGTTTTACAATAATTGAAAACCAGAATTATTTACTATAATTTTAAGAACATTTTAATAATGAGTAACAAAAAATGCAAACTCAGTTAAAGATTTGTTTTATAAATGCATGTTTGTATGTAAAAAATAGTTTATTCATTAAATACAAAATAAATGCATGTATCGAAAGAAATAATTTCCTCCTACACAGACAATTTTGTAACTCATTCTACTACAGAAACTGAAATTATCAACGCAGAAACATGTTTCTCATTTCTAAAAAATGTTCGACATGATAGTCTATTAGCAATTATTTATAACTATTGACATTCTCACCATAACTTTTTGTATGTGATGATAGATCTATGCAAATTAATATAGAGTGTTTAATTTATAGATAATATAATTAATTAAGTGCTTTGCTAAATGAAGCAGCATGCATATGGGTCATTCCTCGCTAAGTTGTCTAAAATTGAAAGAAGTCAACGCCACTGTATCTCAGATTTTGTTCATAATTTTACAACCGAATGACCAAAGTAATTTTAGAAATTTCCCAAGATTTTAGACCGTTAGTATAGTTTGTGATCTAGCCTCCTTTGACCAAAGGGAGGTCAGCAATTCAATGCATTATGATGAACTACATGGCATTTTTAACTTGTGATAAAATTATTAATATTGCATGTAATGTGCCTAATTGAGGCATTCCTGCACAACTTTTTGTGCAGATTACAGATATGCTAGATTTAAGATGATAGATACAAAATTCTGCTCAAAGATTTGACTCAAGGTTGGCTGTAAAATTCATCATAGAATATTTCAATGTATTTTGATCAGTTTTCTGGCTATAACAGTATCCAAACAAAAAGAGATACATGACTAAAAGTTTTGTCACATATTATCCATGCATGTAAGAGTAAGCCATCAAATTTATAGCACTATGTGACTAATAGCTTTTTCACAATGTTCTTTCAAATGTGAGACTTACAAAACAGTGTATCAAATTGGCCCATATTCAATGCCAGTTATAAAAAAAGAGTCTGCTTGAAACAGATGTTATGCCCCATTATTTTAAAGAGCAAGTTTTACTGTACAAGATTCATGTACTGTTTTTTTTGCAATGCCTCAATTATATAATTTTAAATTAAATTTAAATTGAGCAGTATTTGTGTGCATGGTCTATAAGTGCAAATGTATGGAAATATGAAATACGTATCTAACCAACCTGTTTTGAAGTGTTTTATGGTAGATTTACCATTGCTTGTTATAAATTACCTAACATGTTCCACTCTATCACCATCTGATAACCACTAAACACACCCTAGTTGGATTCCTTTAGTACTTAACTTGATTATAGGTATTGTATTGGAAAGGGCTTTTTAACGTCCCTCGGTTTTATGCATCAAAGCTTAGCAGGGAACAGCTAACAGACTAACTTATAACCTAACTTAAATTAACACCCATGCCTTACCCAGGATTCTAATCCAGAGCCTCCCGCACCCCAGACTGGCGGCGCATCAACTGACTGCGCCATGGGAGGTCGGCTTGATTATAGGTCTTTTTATAGATATCATGCCTTAGTTCTCTGAAACTACTTGAACTTTCTTGCAGATTCACTTATTTGGCATTGCAAAGTTTCAGGCAAACAATATTCACGACCAGAAGATGTCACTGATAGAGCTGGGATAACGTTAATGATATGCTGCTCCGGAACCCAACAAGTGTCACTTCTTGGAGGTCAGTGAAATGAACGAGCTGGGCCATGAGAATGCATGCGACTTATTAAATCATCTTTTTGTTCATTATACACTGTGCACACATTTCCAATCCACCACTCATTATCGTAAATACACGCAACATATTGCCCTGGTTGGAGGTCTGCTGTTAAAACTCCCGTTATGTCACCACCTCTAATTTTGGCTAAGAATGACGTCCCGTCATTTGAAACTCTACTCACTCTAATTGTTGTTTCACAAATGGGCATAAAGTGACTTTTTTATCTTGTTCCTATTAAAGTGTGTCCATGCTGGAACCGCTCTTTTTGCAAATCCTTTTCTCGTTCGATTTGTTCTTTGCTATAGAAAGCAAATTTAATTCCATTAATATTTTCATTGCAGAAATCATGAAGATCTTTAGGTGTGAGAATTAGTTTTTCAAGTGGACGCTGAAGGCTTGGTCTAGCTGCTAGTCATTTGGTTGTACCTCCAATACTGTCACATGGTGACTTGCTGTGGCTTGCTGTGGAAAAATTCCATTCAGTAGTCCTCCCAAAATCCTTTTTGTGGTGGCACAAATTGAGAAAATTCTTGAAATTTTTATACTGAGCTTTACACCATCACTTAAGTAGTAGATGTGGTGTATTTGAGCAAATTTTGTCTTTCTGATTAACTCTTTGATGAAAATGTGCACAGTAATTGTGTCATGTCGCAGACTGTCGCCAATAATACAGAAATTTGTTAACTGCACTTCTTAATTTTTGCAAAAATAGACCATGAATGGATGGAGGGCGGCCTGGTTGTTTCCCCAGTGTAAACCTTGCACGGAATCTTGAACAACAAATGAATAATTCTCAGCAAAGTCCATCAGTACTATAAGTTTGTCTTCCTTATAAGACAATTTTTCATATTTTTTAAATGTAAACTTTGATGTTTTGCTATGTAGTGATGACATGGTAAATTCCAAATTTTGGTTACAGCTTCTTGAATAAGTTCTTCTGTGGACAGCTGCTTGGTTTCAAGTGTATCTCTATCAGTATGAACCCACTGTTTGTACTCAATCAATTCTGCTGGATCACAGTCTTCAAAATAGCTGACAATTGCTGATTTCACACCTTCTGGTCCAGGGCATTGTTCACAGTGATGAAGCATACATTCCTTGGCCTCCAAACTGTAAACTGCCTTGCTAAGAAATTCGTTATAATCTTTGATTGCTATTATTTTACCTTTTAGGTCTTCTAGGAAGTACTTGAAGTAAACACAATTTTCACACTGTTTGCTTGAATTAGGCAGTTCGGTTTTCAAATGAACAACCATGACAGTGGCAATTTTATTTTAGATTACTTTGTGAGCTTTTGTAATCTTATGTTTTGGATAGCTTTTCTTATATCTACCACTTAATTCTCTTTTCATTGATGAGATACCAATTGACGATAAGCTGCTGATTACCTCTTCAACTCTTACAAATTCTTCATCAGATTCAGACGATGATTTTTGTTCCAACTTATCATTTAATATAGTCTTGCAGGAAGGGCACAGCTTCTGTCCTTGTTTTATGTCATTAACAATTTTTTTCTAAACTAAAGAACAAACTTTGTCAGATGTTTTTGCATCAATAGTTCTAATTCCTGTCTTTACTTT
>CM056994.1:233332961-233374102 GCA_029891345.1 Dryococelus australis | reverse complement strand
CTATTATTCATAACCCTAATCACATACTGCACCACCAGCCTCTCCATTACTTTTAATGTACTTGATGTGAGACTCACCAGTCTGTAGCTGCCAGGCCTCCCCCTATCCTCTCCCTGCTTGTGTATAGGTACCACCATAGAATCCTTCCAATCTTGCGGTAACTTACCCTCTCCTAAGGACTTTTTAAACAGCACCTCTAAATATTTTACCAACTCCCTGCCACTAAACTTTAGTGCTGCATTTTCTATCTCATCTGGTACCCCTGCCTTAGTGCTCTTCAAACTCCTAATTACCTTTTCTATCTCCCACTCCCTCATCTTAAACTCACTAAACACCCCCGAATCCTATTTTCCCCCATATTACAACCCTCCTTTGCCTCAAACACTGACAGGTACTGTCCTTGCTGCATCTCCGATTTTTCTTGGTAATTTGTTGCATGCCTACCATCCCGTTAGCAGAGGGATCCCTTCCTCTCCTCCCCCTAACCGCCTAACTTACCTAAACAATTTCCCCCATTCCTTGCCTTTTCCTTCTTCTACCATGTTCCCCAGAAATACATTCTTTGCCTGTTTGATCTTCCTTTCAAGCTCCCTATCCATTTGTTTCATTATTTGTTTAGATCTTATCATCCCTTTATTTCTCCACTTGGCATGCAATTTTCTGCACTTCCTCTTAATTTTCAATATCTCCTGTCTGTAATATGGCCGGGCGTATCTCCCCCAGCCTGTAACCTTTTCATTGGCACAATTCAACAGTACCCTGAAACAAAAGCATGTAAGGTAAACAAACAATATGATGAATGTGGCAAAAATTGGCCAGTGTACCTTTTCTTGTTGAAATACATAATGTGTTAACATATATTCATTAAGGCCAAAGTAAAAGTTGTATCAAAGAAAAAAGTCGTGATGTTAAATAATGAATTGTGAATTATTGCGATGCTTTGTTAAAACAAGTTTCAGGTTAGGTAGTCCACGCCACTACCATTTAGTACTTCAATATGTGTAACAATGAATACTTGACTATAAACATGATCAGGATGGCCCACAATATATATTATTCTAAAAATGTTCTATTACTTGTATGGCTTAACTCATACAAATTATATAATGTAATATGTTTGGAAATGCTACGCCTATCAAATACGTCATCATTTTAAGTCTTTTTAGAACCCTGTAATGGAAGCATTACAACAAAGTAAGAATGAATCTTAAACAGAAAATCTTGCTCTTTCAAATGATGAATAACATCTGTTTCGGGCAGACTCTTTTTTTATAACTGGCATTGAAAACGCGTCAATTTAATACACTGTCTCACAGGTCTCACATTTGAAGCAACATTGTGAAAAAAACCATCAGTGACAGAGTGCTCTAACTTATTTGGCTTCTTGTGCAATGTATTTATAATACATGGCTAAAATTTCAGTCACGTTTCACTTTTTGATTGGGAGCTGTTACAGCAAAAAAAACTGATAAAATACAACCAAACACACTATGATGAACTTTGCAGCTGACTTTGAGTCACATTGTTGAGAAGAATTGTGTATATATCATAATGAAACTAGCATATTTTTAATCGGTGCAAAAAGTTGTGCTGGAATGCTTAAAATAAGCAGTACATGTCAAATGTTTTAAATTCTATGCTGCATAATTTACCGTAGTGGATATTATTGTTAACCTCCCTTTCCCACATGAGTCTAGATCAGAAACTAAACAAATTAGGGATCTACAATTTTGGGAAATTTACTCTCATAACTGTTTGATTCTGTCTGCAAAATTTTGTAACGAATTTTGAAACTTTTAGGGGGGGGGGGGGGGGGGGAACATTATACCACTTAGCGTGGAATGACCCATATCTATTCAGAATTATTTTTTTCTGCACGCTTCAGGCACACTAGTCTCTTACAAATGTTATATGAGCATACCCATAGGGGTGCAGGACGGCCGCATGCCCCCTTGAATAAAATATACATAAATGCAAATTCTCAGCTAATACAGCGATATGTAATATGCACAGATAATTCAGTGTTTATTTTCAGCTCAGAAAGCCTATATTATTTTTAACCAAGTTTGTGATGTCCGCCTACAGCTACACACATTTATGCAGTTATTATTTACAGTTTTACCTTACATCTGTCACATGTCTATTTTAGGTTATGTTATTATTGACGTAGTTTTCGAATGTGTGATAATTATAATTTCTGTTCATTTTATCGACCACGAACTAAGTTGACCTTTTTGTCACTTGCAGTATTTTGGCTGTATATTTGCTCTAAACATGCAACCTCTTTGTCAATACACCTAGTTCAAAAATGGTATGTTCTAAGAATATTACTATTGGAAAATGTTGTGTTTCCAGCTATCACTGATTTTATTTGCCAACTTTTAGAGTATGTGTAAATTATGTAAGTATTCAAGTGAGTTAAGTTTTAGGCAGTGTGAGCAATCTCAAAGAGGCCCAAGGAATGCTGCAATAGAAATTATTTTGATTTATTTTTTATAACAGAATATGCCACATAGCTCCAGTTCCAGCCTAGCAGACACATGCTAGACCTACTTACAGGTGAAATTCTTTCAGTTTTCCAATGGTTTAGTTGATGACTGTTTATTAGTCCTGAAGTGTGAACTGTTTTAATTTTTTCGTCCTAATACATTTTGCCTATGGAAAATTTTAAATTTTTTGGTGAAAACAAGAAGCCTTTTAGTTTATGCCTCGAATATTTCTGATCTGAGACGAGGTACACTTAAGTTTTGATCTCAGTTGCTTTGAATATATTACGATAGAATGATTTGACATTTCAGTTTCACTCACATGACACTAAAATCACAATTTTTCAGGTGGACTATGCCAATCATAAATTTCTACAGTTATACGGGCAGCATAAATATTCTTGTTTGTTCCATACAATTAATTATTTTCCCATGTCTCATATAGAATTGGATGTTTTTTTTCCTATTACATTATTTTGTTTTATTTAATAATGCCACAAGTGCATCACACTGTATCTTCTCTGCAAAACCAAAATTACTGATGTTGTAGTGTAGGGTGAAACTGGGTTGTTGAGGTTTTTGGGAGTGGTAAAATAATTTGTAAGGAAAAAAGGTGTAGGACATGTAATATGTTGGATTGTTAACATGTAACATGGAATTGTTTGCTCAGCAAACAATTCCGGGATGATGTTGGAGAGCTGAATATTCTTCTCAGGATCGTGTGTTGATGTCCAAAGGCGGCAATCCTTCCAGCGTGCTGCTCAAGTGCTCTTCAGATAAATTCCATATTTAATTGCGTGCTACGCGGTGGGCTATTGTGGCTGACCTCACGCTCATAACTGTTTTGCGGTCGTTTGACATATTTAACACTTTTCGCAGGAAGGTGAGTGCCCACGTTCTGAAATGCACAAATAAGAACACGTGTGATACCATTGACATAGTTTTACTGGGTTTTATTTTGAACATTCTTCTGCGCGAAAAACTTTACACAATTGCCGGGCTTGAACCTGCCGACAGAGGTTGCATAGTATAAAAATGGCGTGAAGCCAGACAATGGTTTACGGTGAAATACTTATGCTTCCTCAGGTGATGCAAGCACTGGGGAAGGTGAGAGGTGGAGTACCAAGCGACTAAATTAAAACTGTTTGGAGATTAATTAAGCTATTGCAATTACTGTGCCAGGTGAAACAAAAGTGATGGCCATCCGGCATGCGAAAACCGCTGACACTGTAACACACATCCAACCTCTCAAGAGCTTAGCTGTGAATAACTTTGCAACATGGCACGTGTGCCAGCTTTGGCGGGCAGGCGGACCATGTGGATATACTTTCTACCCAACACATTGCATTAAAACTCTTTGACACTCACTTTGCTTGCTGCTAACAATACATAAAAATACCTTGCACAAAATAACCATGATACACAGTAAAAACAAGGAATGAAATGATGTGAGGATGAAAACATGTAGGAATGAATATTACAACAGAACATAAATTACAACTTGCATTGGTCCTTCCATGTATTAGTGCGCTGTGTAGCACACATGGCTGCTTGGTCACTCTGCACTAGCTTACACTGCACTGCACACTATTGCTCTACACATGTAGAATGTAGTGTTCCACTTGGCACAGCTCATGCGTTGAATGAACCGCACCAGTGTACCTGCATGCCCGCTAGAGTGTAAATCTCTGCTGCGGTGAAAAGCTGGAGATGGCAGGCAAATGGTCTAGGAGGGATGTGTTCGGGGTTTGAAACCTTCCCCTCGCCCCTCCTGCCTTGCGAGACCGTTTGCAGCAGTTGACGTCACTCGTCGCAGGAGCACTTCTTCCGCTCCTAATGTCAAGGTCATAAGGCATAGGGTTCACTATGTGGGCGAGACTTCTGCTGCCTCCTGCAGACCTGTTGCTCAATGGACATTGAGACACCTCCGCACACCATGCAGTCCGGTGGTGGATGTCGCCGTCTCTGCGTTCTGCACATGCGCAGTGAACCGACTGATTTGCTGCTCTCGCTATCCCCATTGCTGCTTGTGCTGGTACTCTTACTCTTGTGTGTGCAGATGTGTCGCCTCCAGGAGCGTCCCGGTGTGAACGGCTGCCAGGTGGTTGCACTCTTAGATGTCCCTGGAGTTGACCACATCTACCTGATGGTACTCGGCTGGTGCTGGTTTTCTTGCTCAGGGAGGTGCTTCCAGAAGTGCGAGCGCTGTTTCCAGCCCTTTGGCCCAAGCTGTAGAGCTCGCTGGCTCTGCACTGTCGGACAAGGTGGTACCGACAGTCAGATGTGCCTCCTCTGATGCCAATGCGTTGGGTGATGTTTGGCCTGTCACACGCGCTGCTGGCCTTCCTGGTAGAGATGCTGGTGTACCGTCCTCTTCGCTGACGACCCTAGACTGCTTGACAGAGCTGACACCGTCATGGGTCATGTGGTGTCCTTGTTCACTTCTTGCTGTTCCTGCCCCATGCTCATGCTGTTTCCTCCTCTGATTTGCTCTACACTTGCTGTTGTCAGCTTGCCATCCTGTTCCGGAGTTATACTGTCGCTGGCGGCGGAACTTATATTTTCCGGACCCCTGTGGAACACCATCTTGTTCGGCATCTACAATCCTTCAGTTCCAGGTGGTGGCCCCTCCAAGGGATTTACTGGACCACCTTCCTCCCCCTCGCTTGCTTGACAGAGCTTGGATGGTGCTTCACCATCGTGGGTCGCCGGAGCACTTGGTGTTGCTTTATCGGGAACATCTCCCATTGACAGCCGAATGTTATCCCGGTGTGCCCGGGCTGTTTTTCTCCCCACTCGGGTCTTGTAGGACATGGGTCCGATGCTCCGTATCAGCCAATGAGGCCCACTCCACTTCGGTGCCTAACCCGCGCAAACGTTGCTTCAGGCAGCTGTGAATTAGGTACCTTTATACGTTAGCAAGTCTTTCGGATAGCCCCAGCGGGCCAAGAATTCTCCATGCAGAACTTTTGTGATATGGCCTATACTTGCGCTACTCAAAGCGTATGCTTCTATGCAGTGTGAGAGATTGTATTAGGCTGTCGGGATAATATGTTGTTGAGTTCGTTCTCACATCCATGGATGTGCTCCATGATGAAGTCATAGGCCTGCAGAAGTAATGCCCACCGTGTGAGGTTACTGCGAGCCTCCCACATGGTGTGAAACCACACGAGGTACCTGTTGTCTGTGCGCAAAATTAACCTCCGATAATCCAAATATGGCCTTTACTTATTCACTCCCAGATGACTGCCAAGCACCCACGCTCATTGACACCATAACCTATCAGTTTGCTTTAACTGGCACTGGCAAAATCAATTACTTGCTTTTCCCCATTCTCGCTGTATTGGTAAAGGACCGCGCCTAGCCCCTCCCGGCTAGCGTCCGTCTGCAAATACAAGTGAAGCTCTGGGTCGTATCTTGCTAAGGCCAGGCGCTCCTTGAAACAAGCCTTTATTTCTTGAAAATCCTTCTCTGCTTTGTTACCCAGCTGTGGTGACAGCAAATCCGTGATCGGTGCGGTTATTGTTGCGAAGCCTTCTTTTATGTGTTCACATAATCAGATAATAAGGCCAAAGAATTTGCGCATTTGTTTATGCGTGCGGTGTACCTGATAACTTTCAATGAGCCCTAGTTTTTCTGGGTTTGGCCTGTTTCCTGTTTTGTTCACTACATATCCCAAAAATTCCAAGTCTGTTTAACCCAAACGACACTTGTTTGCTGCGCATGTGAGTCCGTTGATTACTAAGCGCTCTAATACTATAGACAGGTGGTGTAAGTGCTCTTTCGAAGACTCTGACCATATGACGTCATCGAGATACGCGATTATAAACTTTCCCACGAGTCCATCAATTGAAATGTTGCTGGTGCACATTTCAATCCAAAGGGCATTGCGCAAAACTGGAACCTCCTGCCATCAGGGGTCGTGAAATTGGTTTTCTTCCGATCCTTCTCCCGTTCTGGAATTTGCCAGTAACAGGTACGTAAATCCAGTGAAGACATAACTTTTCCCAATGAAATGAGTGCATCTTTCAAGCTGATGTAGAATGGAAGCGCTCTACATGTCACCTGATTGACGGGACAGAAGTCGACACAACCTCCACAGCCCATCCTTTTTCGATGCAAGCATGATGGTAGAGTTAAACTTGCTTCTAGTTAGCTCTATCACGCCATCTGCTAGCATTTCTGCAACTTGTTCTCAAATTATTAGGGCTTGATGCGAGAGGTAGCTACATAGACTACAGTAAATAAGCCATTCCTATGTTAGCGGAATTTTGTGTTCAGAAACCGTAGTTCTGTGCAGTGCATCATGTTTCGCAAAGACTATCCTACATTCATCAAGCAGGCGCTGAAATGCCACTTGGTGTTCTACCTTTATATTGTGCTCAAATTCCGTCAACAAAACTCTGGGTGCACTCTGCTGTTTTACTATCTATATTATAGACAATCCTCCACTCTTTAGCACCGAAACGAAATTTGTCTCTGCTGGTTCCACTATGGTATTTGGCTCAGTGAGCCACGGTATCCCTAGTATAGCATCCTCGGTTATTTCCACAGTAATTATGGTGGTAGCAATCATCTCCAAATCGCATACCCTTACTGTGACTGTCACATGGGTTACAGCTGAGTTACAATGCTGACCTGTTGCGAGTCTAATCATGTGACTAATAGCCATAATATAACTTTTATTGACAAACCTAGGCTGAACACAATTGTGTGAAGTCGCGGTGTCGATAAAAGCGTGGCATGGGAGGTCATTGCTGAACACAATAAATCTGATAAATTTGGCACCTGATTAGTGTTTGTTGTGGTGTCAACTCCATGCTGCGTTGTGGGGCTGGCGTAAAAGACGTGTCTGGCTCCTTTACCCGTACTTCCCGTTACCCTGCTGGTCGTCTGTGGTATCCTGGCGTCTGCTAAGGTGGGGATTATTTGGGGATTGGCTATGCCAGTGATATGTTTCCACCTTACAGTAGCGACACAGCATCTTCGGTGACTATGATTTATCCCACTTAACAAACTGCCTCGTTCCAACTCTGCTCGCATTTGCTCATGCGGGGGTGTGGGTAGCGCTGGCATGCACTCTCCCTCCGATCCTTTGTCCACTGCACTGGGCAGGTGGCTCGGACTGATATCATGCACCATCCCAAGATGGCTGCTCTGCTGCACGTGTTCCTTCCTCGTTACCACAATGGTGGCGGCTCACTGATTTCCGTGCGCTTTTCCCTCTGACCACGTGGCGTGTTTACCGGCATCTGGGAGGCGTCCAAATGCTGCTGTTGTGTTGTGACATCCATGCTGCTCCCTCATTGCGGGTAGTCTTGAAGACAGAACACTTTTTGCAGGAAGGTGAGGGCCCATGTCCTGAAGTGCCCGAATAAGAACACATGTGATACCATCGATGCAGTTTTACTGGGTTTTATTCTGAACATTCTTCTGTGAGAACATCTTTACACAAGTGCCGGGCTTGAACCTGCCAATGGAGGTTACACAGTACAAAAATGGTGCAAAGGCAGACAATGGTTTATGGTGAAATACTTATGGTTCCCCAGGTGATGCAAGCACTGGGGAAGGTGAGAGGTGGAGTACCAAGCTACTAAATGAAAACTGTTCGGAGATGAATTAAGCTATTGCAATTACTGTGGCATGTGAAACAAAAGTGACTGCTGCCCAGCACGCGAAAACCACGGATACGGTTAACACACGTCCAACTTCTCGAGAGTTTAACTGTGACTAACTTTGCAACATGGCGCACGTGCAACGTTGGCGGGCAGGCGGACCACGTGGATATACTTTCTACACAAAACATTGCATTAAAACTCGTTGACACTCACCTTGCTTGCTGCTAACTATATATAAAAATACCTTGCATAAAATAACTATGATACACTATAAAAAAAAGAAATGAAATGATGTGAGGATGAAAACACATGGGAATGAATATTACAACAGAATATAAATAACAACTTGTATTGGTCCTTTTGGCATTAAGGCAGTTTGCGAGGGCATTTAAGATGTCCGCATGTCCTCGCGGGACACCACCGCCCTTGCCTTTTGAACTACTATTAGAAATATCGTCCACGGATACTATTTCCATGTATTCATGTGCTGTGTAGTGCACGTGGATGCTCGGCCATTCTGTACTTGCTTACACTGCCCTGTACTCGTCGCACTAGTATGTCGTGTTCCACTTGCACAGCTCGTGCGGTGAAAAGCTGGAGACCGCTGACAAACAGTCTTAGGAGTGCCGTGGTCTGCGTCAATACATATGAATAATAGCAGAGTATTCCTTGCAAAAATTCAAACTGCTACTAAGACGTTACATTCTGAATATGCTAGACAGATCCAGACTGATGATAATAAATGTGTGCCCTGCTTCTTCTCTTCCCCTAGTCATTCGCCTTAATCGTGATTGCACCAGTTAAATATCACCATATGAAACAGCCAGTATTTTGTGAACACATTTCTAAAAAGAGGGGCAGTATTTTTTTTGTTCAGTGACAAGTCCACATCTTCGGTTGTTCTAGTGGAAAACAGGGTTATTCAGCCCATTAGAAAGGAGAAAGAATAAAAGGTTAAACAGTTTGTGGTAGTAAATTTTTTTACCTTTAAAACATAAGGCAGTGCATCAAACCTTTCATTGATTAAGCGCTTGCCAATACCAAAGCCCACCAATTCGGTTGTCTACATTACAAAACAATTAAAAATGCATGTTAATGGTTTACACAAAAAATAGTTGTAAAGCAGAATAAAAATTGTAAGGCGAAATTAGAAACATGGTGAAAACTAACAGATATATGCATTAAAAATTAAATAGGAAGAAGAAATAGAATCGTATATCACAAATATCAACATCCTTATACTTTTATATATGATGCCATTGCTAGCCACCTGAAATCAATTTCTTTTCTTTCTATCACACTTGCCGTTATGTCTGTATATTTCTCAGGAAGCGGAAAAAGCTGCTTCTGTACTAAGGTACCCCATAAACTCACACCTAATTCCGAGCCTTACCCAGGTTTCAAATTCCCAATATCGTCTGTCCGTAAGACGGCATGTTATCGACTGCGCCGCGGGAAAAATTTTTCATATTAAAGCAAAGAATGCAGTTATTCTTCAATACATATTTTCGGAGAAAATAGCCATTTATGTAGACATAAAAACACAAATGAACATTACATTTATTATCAACCAACTTTTCGATAGTGAAATACTAACATGTTGTAAATTTTTTTCACAAGATATAATATCATTTTATGTTTTTGTTGGCATTAGTGAAACAATTTATTATTGATCACAGTATTCAATTTGAATGCAGAACGGAGCATATATACATACACATTACAAACTAGCCATGAATTTCAAAGAATGCACTAAATACTTATAATCAGTACAAATGAAGATGTATTTTGCCACAATTAACTGTTTGAGCCTTTGTTTTTCATCTCAATTTAAACATAAATCATTGAGGTACCATCAAAAGGAAATAGCTTAGTGTTATCTTCTTCACTCAGAGGACACCAAACTTGAGTCTGTTTATTAAAATAGAGCATAAAACACCAGA
Organism: Dryococelus australis; assembly: GCA_029891345.1. Lineage (NCBI taxonomy): Eukaryota > Metazoa > Arthropoda > Insecta > Phasmatodea > Phasmatidae > Dryococelus > Dryococelus australis. Next base: position 233,364,055 of record CM056994.1, on the reverse strand, counting down.
GTCAAATATTGTTATGCGCGGACTCCTGTGGGCTGATGATATCCCAGGTAGTATACTGTTTTTTTTTAGTGTCTTGCCGAAGTGGATACGGTCATGGGAAATTTCAATGACAACCTATTGGTCGTTGTGCCACAGCACTCCCAGAATGATATATTCCATGAGGTCTGGCATAGCTTCATCTCAGATGTTGACATTCACTTTTGCGATGCTGTTAACATGTCCGTATGTCCGTTAACATCACGTGTAGAGAGTTGCACTGTCAGAATCTATTAATTTTTTGTTAATAAAATTGTAGGATGCTGCTGTGTCTACGAGTGCCACTGTGTCTATGAGTTGTGATTATGTTAACAGGAATGTGTAGCAAACTGTCGTAGTCTTGAAAAATCTTTCCCAGGTAAACTGGTTGTTTGTGGTTTTTTCTTGTTGCATTTTTGGTGATAGGGGACATGTCCCCTGTCCCCTGTCCTTTGTTTCCCGACTCCAGGTGCTCTCTTGCTCTACATGTTGGGCAGTCTCTGTGCCAGTGCATTTGCTCGCCAGCACAATATCTGCATGGGCAAGGCAGTGGTCGTTCAGCTCTGTCAGTCTCACGTAGTATAGGCATGTTATTTTGGCGCGGAGGTCTGCTTTGCCCCTGAACTCTGCGCTGGTGTGTGCAACGCTGCTCCACTTGCGCGGTCTGTGGGAGGTGGACAAGTAGGTGCAGTGTTGTCATTGTTTTGACGGCTGGGGGATGTGGCAATGTTTACACCCGCCGGACCACGTGGCGGTACTCCTCGTTGACGCAACTCAGCTGTGTCACATGAAATCCCTGCGGATGTCCATACAAAGTTCTCGAACCCATGGTGGATGCCGGCTGCAAAGCTCCTATGAACTCCGGTAGCACTGTCTGAATCATAGCTTCCAACACATCTGCGGTAGCAACATGCGGGTAGAATCTGGCAACTAAATTTACCTTTCACCTGATGAACATTTCAAGTTCTTCGTGTGGGTGTTGTCATTCTCTGAAGATACTAACTTGCGTCTGTATTGTGGCCAAAGTGCTATTATATAGCGTGAAAAACTTTGTGACGAACTGTGGCTGTTGTGACACGTGTCTGCGTCCCCAATGGTTTCTCCACACATTCTTAGGTTACATGTACCTGACACAATGCGGTACCTCATTAAGGCATAGTCCACTGGTGTTGAGCGATTACTACGAGTCCTCCCTTGGGCAGTGCAGTATTGGTAGCACATAAACTGTTCTGTATGTGCACTAATTCTCTATGATGTATTGAGGGCCCTCGCCCATTGTTGGTTCCAGCAACGCCTGCAGGACACCAGATCCCACTCTGGTCCTTCACGTCGCTGTTGGTTATTGCGTACAAACATCCGGATGATTGTATGCATTGTGTTGGCGTAGATGCAGTTGAAGTGTGTCCAGGAAGCCATCTGCAGATGTTTTCTGTTGGCTCGTACTTTGCAAACGGGGCACTGTCTTTAACCTTTCTGCAATTTACGCACGTAATTGCAAGCCAACACTCCATTGTGAACACGTTCATGTACGCGGTTTTGCGGAGTTCTTCACGGGGGCTACAGCTCTCCAGTTCGTGTGTGTCCCACGCATGTGGACAATGTTTACAGCTGTGTTTATCGGGGCTGGTGCAGGAGTCGGTCGAGCACATGCTCTTTCCCCCCCTGCAGTACATGGTGTGGACAATGGGGAGAATTTATGTAACAGTAGGGGAAGGCAAAATCGTTCCTGCTACAGTTCCTGGAATCCGATGCCAACGATGGCGGCTTCATCACGCTCCATATTCGCCAATAATGGAAAATGGTGGTTTCACGACTGGTCACCCACGTGGCAGCATCGTTTAGCCACATGGAGGGGCGCCACTTAACACCTCTAAGGGATAGGCATGGTGAAGTCCAAGTGCGGGCAGGCCGATATACCGCTTAAGGGGTGGTCACAGGGCCTCAATGTGAATTGTAAATGTCCGGAGGGTGCCAGCTAACCAACAAGGTGAATCTGCTTGAGGTAACACACACTTGAGGTGGGCTGTGATCGAAAAGCCAGAGCAAAATGACCCTGCATCCCCTGGCATCTGAATAAGATGATGTGGTAAGAGCGACATACACTTGCATAAACTGTAATACTTAGAACACAAGCTGTGATATTCTGGTTTCCCAACACGCCTTACTAAATATTGAGAAAAACATCAAAACAAATACACATCTAGCACTCAACACTTACATGGTCATAAACACGTGGCAGGTATTTGGCGGATATAAGGTCCATCTGAACTAAACCTCCTCGACAAGCAAGAATAAATATACTCAAACACATGTTCGATAAAATTGGTGATTATTCACCACTGGCGATGTGTTGGTACAGGATTGAAAATGTAAGTCGGCATGCAGCACAAAGCCCCGCATAGGCTTAAGCTGCTAAAACGTTGTGGACATAGTGAAAAATATTTTAAGTACTAATTATGCCGGAGGGGCCCCGAGTCTGCTCCAGATGGGAGGTGTACTTGGAGGTGCACGAGAGAAATAAAAGTGTTCCCAAAAAACTAAAGTCTATTATAAATTACTTGATGAGTGCTAAGATGCTTCACCTCCAAGATGCGTGTACACAACCTGCCCTGACGCCCGTTCAACCAAGACTAAAGGGGTTGGTGTGGGATGGGTGACGTCTGTAACCAACGCTGCAACAGAACAAAAATGTCCCTGGATAAAAATATTATATAGATGATGTCAAACATAACACTGGATGAAACAAACATAATTTGGCACACTGTGCAAAATACTACAATATAACATCAATAATATATATAAAAATTACATGCTACTAATATTTATATTAAAAATAATTTTTGCAAATTAAGTCTTCCTGTGAGCTGTAAGAGAAACATATCCATGAAGACCCTTGAATTCTTAAATTAAGTATTTTAAACTAATTTGGTGCCTTACAAATGAGTGTACAAGTTTTAAAAAAAAATTTAATAATTTTATTTTTGCACAGTTCGAAAAGTGTGCGTTATACTGGAGACCTCAACATGACAATTTTAACAATTTATTACATTGATTTTATAAAAGGGCTCACTGCTAATTCTGAAGTCCCCTTATTTTCGTGATGTTAAAGCACAAAGCACTTTTGCATAATAATGCAGGATGGCCGAGATATACATGACCATGTGGTTGGCAATTCACACATTCACTGCTACATGATTTTAATTGGGATTGCATCACATTCGTTTACTGTGCGCTACTTTAATATTATGCAAATTCTTTTACGTTCAGCACTGCAATTTATACACGGTATAAAAATTACATCTTATGGCATCAATAGATGTTGCACTGATTCACTTAGGGTAGGGCTGGTGGCGGCCTCCGGCAGTGTGCCGCACGGCAAGCCGTATATTGCAGGAAATTCTTAACTGGACCGCTAGATAGTGCGCGCGAGTCGACAAGAGCTAGACTACTAGCCACGGACTGTGTCAAAATATAAATGCCACATCATCTTTAAGGACATCAAATAAAATTATTGATATAGGCTATTTGATAGAGTGAGGTCAAATTCACACCAATAACAAGCATGCTATTTCCTCCATTCCATTCTACCTCTTCCAGCACTATACACTAGCTGTCTCTGATTGTGTTTACAGTTCCTTTAGTGCATACTCAGACAACTCAAACATAACCTGGTACTGTTTTAATGCTTTTATAAATTATGTAGTCCACCTTTGCACTGTGTTCTATATAATTTTTAATGTTTGTTCATTTTTGTATTTAGTTCTCTCAAAAATCCATGAATGATGATAAATAAAGGATATGTATCAAAACTATGAGCCAGTTACTTATAACTCTGGACATTTCAAATTATTTGAAGAAAAAATAAATCTTTTTACTATATTACACACAAATACTGCATTTGGTAATGGCTTATAATAAACTTGTATTTCTGGAAAATTAATTTATGCTCTTACTGTGTGCCTATTTCTTACCAAGGATGAACTAAGAATTGCTACATCTCACAGGATTTTGTGACAATACAGAAAGATTTTTTTTAAGTTAAGGAATTTGCAATATTTATACTTTCGCCACATCTTCTAGTACTGCCATGCATAAACACAGGTGGAGAAATAAAGGGACAATTGATTTATTCTGAAAAGTGGGACTTATCTCTGTTATGTGCATGTTGTATCCCACTTTTGTGTTTTCTGACTAGATTTGGCACAAGTTGTAACCACTGCTAGTGCCAGTGATGTGAATGTGTGGTGTAGGACAGGCTTGTGTAAACAATGTATATACTCTCAAATTTGAAGGTAACCAAAATAAACTTTGCTAATGAAAATTCTGGTTTTGATGAAGGTCATTAGGTGTGAAGTTTTATTACACAACGACGACTTATTATGTATACCCACAAACACTTTTTTACATATATATTTTTTCAAAAATACATTTAAAATGCTGTATACAGTAGACTCCTGTAATAACATTTTCCAGAGAGCTTAAGATAAGTTGTATGCAGGAGAACTTCACACGCAAAATTTAATAATTTTACATCGACAAGTGAATATGAATACTTCAAATTGATTTATTCTGCATAAGTAGCCAGTGTACATTTGGAATTGGACTTGCCAGTAATCAATCCTGGGTCGCTTTAATGTGGGACAAGTAGTCTGATCACTACACCATTGCGTCCCCTCATCACTTATAGGGATGCTGTTTATTTTTGTATTTGATGATAACTTCTTCAGAAATAACTTAACATTTAAAGTTTTTTAATTGTACAAAAAATAGCACATATTGAGCAACTCACCAAGAATTACAAATAACCATAGAAAATACATGAAAGCACACAATGTCTATCACCAATATGTCTTCATTATTAATAACATTTATAAGGATTGTATATCTCACCTTCATTGCAAATCATGGAAATTTATGTGTGCCCCTAACTTTGACCCACAAATTGAATTACATATTCGTGCACACAATACTTGTATTACAATATGTATTCGGAAATATTGGTGTCACATTACATCTATAATTTTAAGAATATGATGCATTACTGAACATTGATGTTAGAAAGGGGATGTGAAGATTTGATAAATGTTTATACATGTCTATATTTATATCACACAATGAAACACAAGAATCATACAGAAGAATGCCTTAATTGAAAATATTTCATAACTATACTGTTTGTAGCATATGTTGACGTATGCTTGCTACATGTAATGTGAAAAACAATGCCAAAATAATGAATCAATTACTTTTGCACAAGTCTTAGAAGTTAAAACTTTGCAGACAGCAAAATTTAATGTCTACTTTGACTGAAACAGCTATTTAGTGAAATAAACAATGTTGCAGTCATACATAGAGATGCATATCACTTTTTAAGGAATAAAATGCCCACTTACACTTATTAGCAAAAAAAGAAAAGTGCATAAAATCACTACAGTAAAATAATTATTACTGACAATCCACAGAGTACGACTGTTATCCCATTCCAGGACAAAATTTAACTATCTGTTCTTATCAACAGTGATCAGCACTGTGCCAATTGGTCCGCTCATCTATGACAGATGCAGCAGACGTGATACATTTTCGCATGAAACTTAAAAATTCCCGCATCATCTTTCCAACAATTTTTCCTAGCATTAGAACTCTTGGGCTGAGTGTTAAATTGGATAATGAAAATGTGTCATACTGCAAATGTAAATAGACAAGGTGAATAAACAAACTATCCTTATGCCAAGTAGACCCATATCTGGTAGAAAATTAGAGCTCTTCGCTACTATTTTTAACAAATTCCTCTACATCTCAGCTGTGTCACACCATAGCAGAACAGCATCTACCATTAGAAAAATCATGCACACAGAGAAAAACAGCTTAGATAATGCAATAATGAAAAACTGAAGTTACTTGTGTAAATCTCAATCTAGAAAGATATTTTACTTGAAAGACAGAAAAAAAAAATTATTTCTTTAAGTGGGACACTTTCCAAGACCATGCTCCCTATGTGCCTTGGTTGGTTCACAGACTAGGTCATATGTGGCCCTAACATGGACATAAATATTTTCTTTCATGATGTGACATCAAGTTAATAATTTTCCCACTTGGATTATCGCACGGTGCAAGCGCTTCCTTCATCTCTTTTCACTCTCCAGTCCCTTCCTAAATAGCCCAACCCCTTTGGTAGTGCTACATACGACTTGTAATTAATATACACCAAAAGTACATTAATTTTAAACATACCATAAATTCTTACTCTCTCACAAGCACTCAAATGTTCACAATCTTCCTTCAGTTATGCACGCACGCATATACACACTTATTAACACAGATGTCTTCATGCATACGTTGTCATATTGATAATTTTTATAATCATCTAGGGACTCATCCCAGATTTGTAGTTTGTCTTGTATTAAACTAATAAGAATTCCTGCAACTATGTTGTCATCTTTCAACATGTTTATTTTACACATAAAATGCTATAGACTTCACACTGTCTCACTAAAGACTTCACTGGGAGCAAACTGCATCAGACCAACAAGAGAGAGATCAGATGATTGTTCAGCCAAGTCACATAAATGCACCCACAGCTCACTGTATTCTGCTAGACAGTTGTCCAGGCAAAACCAATCCCAAGCATGTATAAATATAATGGACATATCCAGACATTTTCACCATCCATTCAAAGGTTCTTACATGTCTGAATGGTGTGAAGTGTTTCTTGAATTATTGCAGTTTTGGACTGTGAATGGAGTGTTGTGAATCACACGTCTATATAAAGTGGCATACCACCTCGAGGTGCATCATGGCGTGGGATGCCATTTCCTACAATTCCCATACCCAACTGTTGGTGATTCAAGGAACCCTGATGGCACAGTGATACACCCAGGAAATCCTGTGACTATTTGAGCTCCCCTTCCTGGTGCAGCTTAACACCACCATTTTCCATCAAGATAATGCCCAGCCTCATGCAGCACAGGTATCTCTGACCTGTCTTTGTGATGTCAACATGCTTCTTTGGCCAGCAAGGTCTCCATCCCTCTCACCAATCAAGAACGTTTGGAACCAGATTGGACAGTAACTTTGATCAGCCACAACTACTGCCATTTGAAGGGTCAGTTGCACCAGCTGTGGCAGGATCTTCTTTGGGAGAAAATCCGACATCTATATGCCTCCATGTCCAACCATATTGCTGACTGTCTCTGTGCTACGGTGCTCAAAACCATACTAAATCCATTCTGCAAGTGTTGACATCTGTATGCCTCCATGTCCAACCATATCGCTGACTGTCTCTGTGCTACAGTGCTCAAAACCATACTAAATCCATTCTGCAAGTGTTGACATCTGTATGCCTCCACGTCCAACCATATCGCTGACTGTCTCTGTGCTATGGTGCTCAAAACCATACTAAATCCATTCTGCAAGTGTTGACATCTGTATGCCTCCATGTCCAACCATATCGCTGACTGTCTCTGTGCTACGGTGCTCAAAACCATACTAAATCCATTCTGCAAGTGTTGACATCTGTATGCTTACATGTCCAACCATATCGCTGACTGTCTCTGTGCTACGGTGCTCAAAACCATACTAAATCCATTCTGCAAGTGTTGATCCCCTGCAATACATTCTTGGTGTGATACAATGACAATATTTTGATGTTTTCTGTATACATATTTCCATGTCGTGTGCATTTACCCACTTATGTGCCCCTGCGATAGCACCTTCAGGATGAACAATTCTTATTGCAAATGAGTGTATTTTAGTGGCTTTCAATGCTTAGATACTAAGAGTACACCTTTGTGTACATAGTTTAAAAACCAATCTGTCCTGTGAGTTTTCTTAAAAGTTGCTCTCATTTCATTTAGGACATACATTAACATACACTTTTATAGCAAAAATGTCTTGTTTATTTACTGCTATTCACCATTTTGCTATAGACTTCAAATTTACAACAAATAATTTTTCAGCATAAATTGCAGAGGTGTCAGATACCTTGGATTTTCTGGCAATGCCTACCTGATTCCTTCTGATCTGTATTAAAATCAGAAGTTTGATGGGTCTAGTTTACAACACCTTATCCTGGAGGGGGTGGAGTGGTTGTTCACACATGACAAAAGAAATAATATATAAATATAAAGAAGAGCAGAAACATAATATTAACAATTGAACTGTGAGGCTAGAAATATGATAATATTTATGTGGTTTCATGAAGTATTTGTTCAGAATTAATGTATCTTATTTATCTAAAAATCACAATAAAAGTAGTATCATGTGTATTAGAAAGTTAAATTTGTTGAAAGTCAATTTGCAACTAGACAAATGTGTGAAATAAGTGCATACAGTCTTATAAGTGTATACAGTCTTGGAGAGGACAAATATAAGCATAAATTAGTACTTAAGAGTGTTTAATACTGAGTCTCAAAACGTACAAGCTCATAATCATTTTCATTAACCTGTTAGTTTTTTTTTAACTGTACATGTACAACTGGGAAATTTTTTTTAACATGTGTTGCAATATATAGGACATATATTCGAATGATTCAGCAGTGTCAATATCTGCATTTCTCTCAACAAATGAATAAGGAGCAGGAAACTATTACTATAAACTAACTTAACACACACACACATCTGATATTTACACTAACTTAAAACTCACATCATAAGTTTAGAGCAATAAAATGAAGTGATGTCTTCTTGCATTTAATGCTGTAAAGGGCTAAGTCTACTATTTGACAGGAAATTCTTAGCATATTTGTTTGGTGATAAGGCACCTGTTTACACAGTTGAAAGTATTTTATCTTTTACTACACAAAGAAGGTTTTTAGTTTATTTATATCAAAATTAATTTTTTCAAATAATTTATTTTTCTTTCTGACATTTTAAAGATATGCGAACACACCTAGTTTCATGTATCTGTTGTGTAAAATACATGTGATGTAGTGTTCCAGTGTATTCGAATATTTGATTATTATACTTTAGAATTCTGTGCTGAAAGTCATCCTGACATTGTAAAAATTATTTTTTTACGAATTTTTAATGTTCGAGATATTTTTTATCCTCAAAAAACCCACCTTTGCAAGTTAACATATAAGAAATTTTTGTTAAACTTGCTACTCTAAGTTAAATCTTCAATTATACTCTCTTGACTATTTGGTCTCAACGTAATTCTAGAAATACTGTAGAAGTGTAGCGCAAAGTGGACAGTCTAGTTGATAACCACGCCGACAGAGTGCATACCCAGTGCTTTATTAGTTGCACAGTAGGGCTACTGCGGACAAGCTACGTTCATGGCATGCACATGTCTTTTCAGTGAGTGGAAGCAGGAGGAGTAGTTACAGAAACTTTGTCGTACGTGTAATAATGGGTAGAAGAAACATTTGTATTCTTATGCTGTAAGTTTGCACGTATTAGCATGACATAACAGAAAAATACAACTGGAAAGAAATTATTCACGAAAGATTATTACAAACAGTTTTTCTCCCACGGAAATATAGCAGAATGACTTTCTTGTTCCTATTACAACTATATACACAACACTGTTCCTGTCTCAGCATAAAGCACAGCTTCAACAGCTCCACTGTTTAGAGAAAGAAATTACTGTCTTTCTGTTAGACTTAAAATTTGTTTCGTGTATTGAATGTACATTTAGTAAAGAAGTAAAATATAACATATAAGACGTTACTATTCTTTAGGGGTGTAGTCATACATTTAGCAGTCCTGGAACATTTTGACCTTGTCAGTAGATTGGGGTAGGGGGTTCTGTTACTTGTTTAGTTATTCAAGTGGGTAAAAGAAATTACTAATTAAATATATTGCGACACTTTCATCTTACACAAATATAGATTATTAATATACAAATTTATATTTAATCATATACATACTTTAATATTTAAGCAACTGAACAGAACATAAGATGAATAAAGCTAGTTTAACCTCCCGAGTTTTAATTGTATTGCAAATTATGCCATGAATGTAGTTTATAATCTGAATGTTTTAATTAATAAATATGTCTTGCCTGTTTACAAAATAATGCACCCTTATTTCTAAGAAAAACATGTATGACATTAAAACATTAATTACCGGTCGTTGTGATGTATTCACAAGTTCACTAAAAAAACAATAATAATTATTGACTGGAAATACACAATGCTTTGGCAACATAAAACTTCTTACAAAGCAGTACCAGGACGACGTTCTGGCTCCACTATACACCTGCAATTTTTCAAACATAGCTAAGGTGGAAAACCAATTTCTGAACAGTAATTTATCATGTTACCTTGACCATAATGGTTTATTGTGTTTTGCACAAAATTATTAATTTGAACATTTGGCATATTCACAGTAATAAAAATCATTATGTATTCCTTTTTTCCACTTACTCCATGATTTCCGCGAATATAAATTATTCCCAGCTACATTATCTAATGTGTGCAGTACAAGTATGTATATCATTCAATCAAGTAATCATGTATATTATACACTTAATTCAGTTGCCTTTTTGGAAAATAAATAATAAATGTAAATATTGCATATATCACTCTATAAAGGAATCTTGTAGATTAGGTATACAATGAACTTTGTACAGCTGTCTTTTAGAAAAGAAAATCATTTATATAAATAATAAATGTTAGATGATGGAGATGATTATATATTCGTAGGAACTTCTGTTTTTCGCAAAAAGATTTCACTGTTTCCAAGCACTTTAGTTCAGAACCATTTTTGTGATTCGATCATTTGCATTGTTACACGTCTTATTAACCTGCCTGCGAATCACAGATGGTCAATATCATAGAAACATAATTCTGATTGGCTCACTCACGTAGCGGACATTTTACATAAAGACAAACCGTCAATAGCCAAAGGAAGGCTGCAAATGTGCCCACAGAATACTGAAGTCTAGCTTCCGCATACATCTTTTCACAAAAAACAGGTGCCCCTCTATATTCCCTTACAGAGTTAACGTACAACAGTGTTGTTTAGATAAAGTTTAGTCCTTGAGACAGTGGCTTGAGTCATTTCTAGTTGCCTCACAAATCATTTTCCTACAAATTGAATTAAAAACCCAGGATCAAACAAACTGTATAAATTTTGGATGTATAAAAATTGTAATCTAACAACTCTGAATGTGTTATATGTTTCAACAAATACATGTAAACTATTCATGCTATTATACAAGCATGTTCATTCCTCAGTAGTGTTTGTAAACACCAGCTGAGGATTCTCATAAGTCATACTGGATGACACGATTGTGGCTGGTGTCATCTTGCAAGGAACACAGAAAAAACTTGTTACAATTTCTCAAAGTCAGTGGGCTGAACCAGGTTCTTTGACAGAGATAGGTCTTAATTAAATAAAAGAGTTAATATTTTCCTAATGTATTTACAAACCAAAAATAATACTTTAGACTCAATATTTGACAGTAATAGGCTATCATTTGCTAATAAAAACTAATATTTACAAAATTGTCTGGCATCTCAAAGAAATGAACACAAACACTTAAAACAAATCTTTATAAACAATTTTCTAACACACTATCTGAATTACTATATAATTATATATTTGGAAACTTACAGATCCAGTATTTACAATCAAGTCTGTTATCAATCGCCCATCCAGTTCCTCCTTGTTTCTGTCAAGATACAACCAATATTTACTGTCTGGAATGTTCTGGAGCACTTCCGTGAACTGCCACACTGTACTCTTTGGAAACCTTGCCCTTTGCCGCAATCTCGCACTTTGGTTCGTAGCCACCGTGCACACACACTCATTTGCAACACTCTATCAAACTGTCACTCTCCATTGTTTCACTCTTCCCCAGATGGTTGTCTCAAGACTGCAGATCCTCCGGCTGCTGTGGTACTTATAGTGGCAAATTTCATAGTTCAGAACCTTCTTCACACATTGGTTTCGCCGAGTGAGAATACCAGAAAAATCATAGAATAGATCACCACCGCAGTCTCCTCTATAAGTGGAATGGACGGTAAGACCAGTCAAGGTAGATGTCAACCATCCCACCTGCCACGCAACAGCAGTGACCAGGTAGTGTGAGTCACTCCCCATGCCTCGAGACTGCGCAGGAGTCCGTGCATAAATATAGGGCATATGTTTGAAGTTTTTGGGAGAGGGGGAGTGAAGTCTCAATAAAAAGGGGTATTAAGGCTGTAAATGCTTTGAAAAATAATGAGCCAAGGGTTTTAAATTGTAAATGTTTTAAATGCCAACAAGAAGGGCATATTGTTAAGTATTGTAAACAAAAAATAGAGAACCGCACTGTTTATTCATGTGGCTAACAGTTACATTTACGAAATAAATGTGGGATATTCTGAGAGAAAGAAAGGAGTCATAAAAAAAGAATGGAATCCATCGCTGTGATGGGGCGTCGACGGGAAAACAATAAGAAATTATTGGTAAATATCGAAGTAAAGGGCAAAAGGGTTGCCGCACTAATTGATACGGGGACTAGTAATTACTTCATATGTCAACAGTTTGCGAGCTCATTAGTAAAGGATAACCCGGAGTTGAAAAGGGAGCGCCAAAGAGATGAAGGTTTTCAAGTAGTGGTAGCTAATGTGGTGACATGCAATGTGACCTTGAAGTTGTGGATCCATTTCAAATTGGGTAAATACAGCTGGACCAAGGAATTTTGGGTCGTGCCCGTTCTTGTACATTGGCTAATTTTTGGGTTAAAATTTTTGGCTTAAATTCGGGCTATTATCAATTTCTGGCGTGGGATATTGCAATTTGATTTTGACCCCAGAGGACCTAAGGTCAGCTTACAGAAGGAAAGGAAAAAAGAATTTGCATGCTACATTATTCATAGTGATGATTGTTTCAACCAAGAACAGTAGGGCAAGTTTGAAAGGTTGATAGGAGAATTTAGTGATATTATCACCAAGCAGGTGGGATGCTCCACCAATGTGCCATACCAAATACGAGTAGACTATGAAACACCCATACGCTTAAAACCCTATCAGTGCTCACCTCCTAAGTCAGAGGCATTTCGAAATATTATTGCCGATTTACAGGAACAACACATTATTAGCTCTTCCTTGTCGCCTCACACGTTTCCTGCTTTCCTGGTTAAATAGAAGAAACCTGGTTAGTATCGACATGTGATTGATTATAAACAGTTGAATAAGAGGATAAGGGTTGACCATTTTCCAATGCCCAATGTTGAAAACGTCTTACAATTTTTGGGGAAGCACAATATTTTTCGGTGATTGATCCTAATACTGCTTTCCATCAGTGTGTTTTAAGCAATGGGAGTAAGACATACACTGTGTTTATTACACCGTGGGGGCACTTCGAATGGAATTGGGTGCCCTTCGGTGTAAATTTTGGTGGTCAATGTTTTGGTTGTATACCCCACAAAGCCCTTGTAGAGTATCATTTTAAATTCTTAATTTTGTTTCTGAATGATATATTTGTATATTTTCGCAGACCCTTGAACATCTGAAACATTTTTGCTTGGTATTGGAAAAACTTAGGAACTGGGTTTTACCGTTAACCCTGAGAAAGTGACGTGGGCCAAACCCAAAATTAAATTCTTGGGGTTCATCCTCTCTAAGGGAAATCTCCGTATGGACCAAGAGAAAATATCGCCAATTGTAAACTTTCATCATCCCAAAAATCTTAAAGGGGTTATGCATTTCTTGGGCATGTTAGGGTACTTATCAAGATTCATCAATGGGTATGCGAAGTTGTGCGCCCATTTAAATATGTTTAAAAAAGAGGATGTTCCTTTTGTTAGAGCGAGAAAGAGGAGATGGCCTTTTGCAGCTTAAAATACGCTATTTCACCCCCCCCCCCTAATTGGCCATCCCAAATTCTACCAAGAGGTTTACTTTACAGATTTACACTTCCTCACTAGCGATAGTGGGAGTGTTGCTACAAGATCAGGAGCAGGATTTACAACCTATATAATTTACACTTCCTCACTAGCGATAGTGGGAGTGTTGCTACAAGATCAGGAGCAGGGTTTACAACATATATCATTTACACTTCCTCACTAGTGATAGTGGGAGTGTTGCTACAAGATCAGGAGCAGGGTTTACAACCTATATCATTTACACTTCCTCACTAGCGATAGTGGGAGTGTTGCTACAAGATCAGGAGCAGGGTTTACAACCTATATCATTTGCTAGTAGAACTCTGAACGTATGCAAACATCATCTCAGCATATACAGAAAAGAGGCCCTTGCCTGTGTATGGGGGGTAGAAAAGTTCTCGGCGTACATTGAATACGCGGAATTCAACCTACAAACAGATAACCAAGCCTTGACGTGGTTGTATAGTCACCCAAAACAGGGGAAAAAAAATGGGCCATTGGATCGCCAAAATGAACAACTATCGTTTTAAAATTTGTCATATCAAAGGCAAAAATAAGGTGATCACTGACTGCCTGTCTTGGATGTGTGATGAGGGGAATTACGAGGTACAGGTCGAGCAAAGGAGACAGGAGATTGTGATTAGGGGCGAGCAGTGCAATGTTATTATTAGAACTATGCCAGAATTATTTTTAGATTTAAAAAAATGGCAGAAGGAGGATGAAGAGTGTGTGGAGATAAATGCAGCCATTTCTTTGGGAAAAACTTCTGGATAAAGAGTTAGTGTATTTGGTCGATAAGCAGAAAAATAAGAAGGTGTTTGTACCAAAAAGGGCCTGGAATTTAGTATTGAAATACTTCTATGACTCTACAAGGGGGGTGCATATGGGTAAAGCAAAAACCAAGGCGCTTATTAAACGAGAATTCTTTTGGCCTAACATGATTGCTGAGATTGACAAGTTCGTTAGGGAATGCCAGTTAGCCAAGCAGCCCCAGAATATTAAAGTGGGTCATTATTCAGTGAAACTACCCTCGAGACCTTAGGTAAAAGTGATCGTTAACATTTATGGGCCCCTTCCCCGATCAACCGAGGGGAATAATTGTATTCTAAGTCTCGTCGATGGGTTTAACTAATATTGTATTTTGTTACCGTTACATGACATGAAGGCCAATAATATTGTGAAAGCTTTAGTTCATAGGGTATGGAAAGTATTTGGGAGCCCTGAGCAGGTTATATCTGATAATGCGAGTTATTTTGCTTCTCGAACTTTTAAAAGACATGTACTTTCAGTGGGGAATGAAGCATGTCAACACCAGCCCATACTATCCTTGCCCAAACCTGGTTGAGAGATTAAATAAAAATGTTTAAAGTGGCCCTTCGGATCTTCCATAATTCCGAACTGCGTCATTGGGATACCAACTTGCCAGAGTTAAACAGTGCATTTAATTCGGCGCCACACATTACTACAGGTTTTTTCCCTAGTAAAGTGTGTTTGGGGCGGGAGCCCTCACTTCCTCTTCTTAATGTGTGTGGGGGGGGGGGGGGGGTTACCATCCGAGTCAACGAAGATGTTGAGTGGGATAGAATTAGAAGAATTATGGCAAAAGGCTTATGTTAATTTGGAGAAGTCTCGAAAAAGTATAGAACTCAAATATAATAGGAATAGGTTGCAGAACCCGTATGAGGCAGGTGACCTTGTCGTCTGCCATCATTTTGTACATAGCAAATAGATGGAGCACTTTTCTTCAAAACTTGTTATGCCTTATAGTTGACCATATAAAATACTGTGTTTTCTGGGTCCGATCACTGTACTACTAGGAGACCCTGAAAATTACTTTACTGTAAAAAAGGCTCGCTTTAGCCAGATTAAACCTTTTTGTTCTCCAACTCCAGTGAGCAGTGATCACTCGTGACAAGCTATTATGTATGTATGTAAAGTTGTAACAGTTGTGATGTGGATATCTGGGATGTATTTTCGACTTATTATGTGTCGAGTTTCTTATCTTGTGATAATGTGTAAATTGTTTTTAACTTCTCACCGTTTTCTTGTATCACTTTTACTCTGTAAAAATTGAGGGAAATTTTTTTATGTGTTACTCTTAGATGTTGTGCTATAGGTTCTCATCCTATGATATGCTTTTGCAAAATTGTTGTTTAAATAAGACTGCTGCTACGAGTTAAGAAATTTTTGTCTAAGTTGGATCTCAGGTTTTATCTCAAATTTGTTGTGAAGACTCCGTCCTTTTTTTTTTTTTTTTTTAAAGGGAGGTGATTTGTGGTGATCATATTATTGCCACGTAATTTTTGCGGCGCCTTGATATATTTTATACACCAGGGTTGGCAATTTTTAATCTCTTTTTTTTTTTTGTGTTATGTCTACTTGAGACCAGTCTTACTATTATTATTATATTCGCTTATCAGTGGTATATTTCTATATGAATGTTAGTTAGTAATTTGGCTAAACTATCATAAGCATATTTTATAATTCAATATTCGTATATTGTGAAATTTTTGTCATATTAGCTAAAGCTTTTATTTTGTGCTTGTGTACATTAGTTGTAAAAGCCGCCATTAGGGTGTGTGGTTGGGGAGTATGTGACATCACCCTGGCCAGTGCTGGCCAGGCTGATGATAGCGCTAGTCGTATGCAGACAGTTTGAGAGAGTCGTTCTCCTGAGCACATCGCGTGCGGCCGCTCAGGTGTTGGGTGCCGCAAGAGGCGGCGTGTCAGGTTCCAATTGTAACTTATGCCTATTGGCAATGAGTGAGTGTGAAAAGTGTATGCAAATATGATACGTGAAGTCAGATGTTGGAGCTTGCTACGTGCAGGCGTGTACCAGCTGAGCAGGAAAACTGCAGCGAGATACTGTGCGTGAGATTCTGAACATTAACGCATCTGCATTGAAGGATTTTGGAAAATTTGCGTAAAAACGTTCCGATAATGCGTTATGCAAGTGTTAAGTTATATGGCTGGCAAAAAAACAGCATTTAAACTCACGAGTCAAGTAAGACGTGGATGGTAGGATGATGTCAGGAGTGAGTAGTGGCAATATAGGGCTCGCATGGTCATCAGGACAGTAACTGCTCTCAAGTGTATGGATTTAGAATTGTGTTTTATGGCCCTCACATATTTTGATTTTATGAAACTTTCCTAGTATATCGGATACCGGCGACTTGTGTAACTTTGCTCAACTTAAATTTTTTGTTGCCAAAAAATGAAAATTATGTATCTTGTTGGGGAGGTCATGGCATTGGGCAAACTGTGGATTTCAGTGATGCGCAGCCCATAACTTTGTATATTTTCCTTGTCCACAAGTATTGTCGTGACTGGAAAATTGTGAACACATAATACTGAGAGCCGTGATGAAAATAACTGAGGGAGCCGTAGTGTTTTCACCTGCAGTTAGAGTGCTGCGTTAAGTTTAGCTGTGGGATGTGGACATGTGCTAAAAGGTCAATTTCCGGGGGCCGTAAAAGCTCACGCTTTTGTGTATTCTGGCAACTCTGCGAGGATGTACGGAGTCTGCTCCTGAAGAAAACAGCTGACTTTTCCCAAGGCCTCATTTGGAGGGCTGCTGGTGTGCATCAGAGCTGTTTCTC
Source organism: Dryococelus australis (assembly GCA_029891345.1). NCBI lineage: Eukaryota > Metazoa > Arthropoda > Insecta > Phasmatodea > Phasmatidae > Dryococelus > Dryococelus australis. The sequence goes on along the minus strand of CM056994.1, from coordinate 233,346,625 downwards.
GATCTTCAGCTGTTGGTTCTTCCGTATGGCATGTAAGATTAATGCCGCTGCCCAGGAATGTTCAGCAAGTACGACTAAGAATCACTTCCCCCCTTTCCTTCTTGCTGAATCATTAGTGCCGACATCTTAGAAAATAAACCATCTGAATTTGCAACTGAGAAATAAACTCTCCGAAACACGCAAGTTGGCGACGGTTAAGGAGTAAGGAAAATTAATTTATCATAACTTATATATTATTCTCTGGCGTGATTTGTAAAATGAATTTGTCAGGCCTGCCAGGACGGTAGAGACAGAACATGCAAATTGCTGGCAAAGTATTTTGCGATGAAGTCAATTTTTGATATATTTTGTATGAGTGTATTTTTTAACAATTTATGAATCATTTTTGCGTATTTGTTGATGAAAATTTATGAATACCTTGTAAACTGAGAGGGTGTTTTAAGACACACATTAAAACTGAGTGTGAAACTTACTTTTGGTGTCAGTAAACTTTTTTGTAGAGTTACCCAACCCCCCTTCCCCGTAAGATGTTAATTTTTTTATCTCTGCTATTATAGGATTTATACAATATTAGTACGATGGTAGTTTTAAAGAATTTTGTATTGCCCGCAGTCAATTGATGTTAAGTCTGAGATTGCATTCTGTCCCACGAGGGTGTCTGTGCATTTGGTAGTAAGAAGGGCCAGAGTGAGGCAGCATCTGATCTACCTGATACCCTGTGGGGTTGAAGGCGTCTCACCTACTACTTTTCTAACTATGATGGTGCATGTGCTAGACAGTTACATTGGCAAGTTTGTCACCGCTTACCTAGATGACATTTTTTGGTCAAACAGTTGGGAGGAACATTTGGAACACCTTGCTTTGGTACTAGAATGTTTTGCGACCGCAGGCCTGACTTGTGCAAACCACTAATGCCACATTGGCAAGACGGAATTAAATTTCCTTGGGCGCATTGTGAATGAGACCTGAAACCATTCCAGTTAGGAACATTTACGTATTATTGAAAGAGTAGGAACCGCCAAAAACTAGGAAACCGTTGTAGAAATTCTTTGGGTTAATAAATTGGCTACGCCAATACATCCAGAGGTTTGCCATCTTAACTGCACCCTTTACAGCACTTCTGTCAGCACAAAATAAAATCCAGTGGACACAAACAGCTGCACAGGCATTTGCAGAAATCAAACAACAGTTCTGTCAATGTTGTCTCTTGCGCCTAGATCCTACTAGACACTTGTATCTACAGACAGGCGCGAGCCAGGAAATGTTAGGAGCAATGTTATTCCAAATGAGTGACAATGGAGAACGTAACATAGAGCGGAAATATGATGTAAACGAAAGGGAGTGCCTAGTCATTATGTGGGCATTGAAACGGTACAGACAGTTTTTGGAATACCAACGGTTCATACTCAGGACGGACAACCGTAGCCTGGTATGGCTTCATAAAATGTGGGAGTCATGAAGCAAATTAACACGCCGGTCCATGCTCATGCAAGCTTATGACTTTGTAGTTGAACATGTCCCGGGAGTAGAAAACGAACTCGCCGATGCACTCTGACGCTTCCCAGGCCCAGAGATATACGAAAATGACCCAGACGAATGAGAAAACGTGTTTCCACCTGAAAGTCAGCTTAAGTTCGGAAATGAAGACATAACACCACGACTCAACTTAATACAGCTTGATGTCAACAGTAAGGAACAGCTGACTGCATTGCAGCTTAAAGTGCACATTCTACAAGGACAACACAGGGTGGCCACTGAACCGGGAAAAAAGTATAGAATTGAAAAGGACCCGGGGAAAATCTTCAAATAGTCTGGAAATTTGTCCATCTGTAGGGAAATTTTTCCCCCTTTTCATCGCCGAATACTCTGCTGGGAGGTCAGGGTAGTTTTACATGAACAATCATTTGTCAACATTGCGCAACATTTTTTTCTTGCCGGAGTAATTTCCTACGCCGAGTTCCCATCACAGTGTTGCCAACTGTAGTGGAATTCTGCTACACATAGTGGAATTTGAACCCTGTGACGACAGCGGTGAAAAGTAAAAAAAAAAAAAAAAAAAAATTGAAAATGTAGCGACTTTTTGCTTCTCTGGCAATGCAGATGACAATATTGTGGTTTTAAAAAAACTTGTGAGTTTTATTATCACAGCTGGGATGATAAAACTTCATCATATACCTGTCTTACTTAATATTTTATGTTTACTAAAATATTAATATCCTGGCATTTAAATACGTGTGTACGGTAAATCTTATTTGTAAGGACCCCTTTTTTTTTCTGATATAAAAGTTTTAATCATGCCATTCATAGTCACTTTCTTATACCAATAAAAGATAGTGTTTTCTGTTCTTTTTATTAAAAATATATCAACGTTTAATCTAAGTTCATGTCGGGGAATTATTTACTTTACTCCCCTCTGGATCATATTACAACTATTAATAACCTTGTTCTTATCATTCACTTATTACTGTTGGCCTTTTGTATCCAGCACACGTATGTTTTGAATACTTTATTTCTTTTTGGTAGCAGATTAACAACCAAAGCAAGACCACATGATAATGACTTCTTACAACTAAATACAGAAGCAATTAAATATAGATACAGGGGTGGAATAACCAGTGGGTCAGGAGGGGGGGGGGGGGTCATATGAACCCCTAATATGCTGTAAGGGTCAGATTCTCAGAAGGAATAATAAATCTGCAGTCCACAGTAACTAACACGGCACTGTGCATCTGTACCATTTATCAGTGTCTTGAATGTCTGACTGTCTGTTTATTTTTGTTACTTTTCTTCCCTGTTCTCACCAGCTGACAACTCTGTAACGAGCTCGTGTTCACCGGAGTAGTGCGTTGAACTGACAGTCATCACTGTGAGTCCTTGCCAGTCGACGGTGTCTGTTATGTTTTCTTCTAATGCCAAACCCTTGTGTGTGCTTGTGTTTTTAATGCAGAAGTAGTCATTGACCATACAGTGAAAAGATAACAAATAAGTGACTTCTTTCAAAGAAAATTATAATGTATTGAAAATTGCAATGATGAGAGTAGTAATAGGTTTTAGAAGTGATATAAATATTTGTGAATCAAAGTTTTTGTACAGTGAAGATATGCTTCGTATTGTAATTGATTCTAAATCGAATTCGGCCAGTACTAGCAGTAACAGTTTGAAAAGTTACAATGGGAATATTCGTGACCATCAATTATACATACGTATTTGTATAATGAAGATAAGGATAATGTCCTTCTAAGTGATTCTAAATCAGTCCCATCCAGCGCAGACTTACCTGGGACTTCAAAGATCATCTACTCTAAGTAATAACTGTACAACAACTTTATCCCAACCCTAAAATATACAGTATGAAAAAAACCATAAATAAATGGAGTTCCTTGTTCTTTTAAAACAAAATGGTAATGACTCTGGTTTTATTGAGATTTTAGCTCAGGAACTGTAAAATATTCTGCTTGTCTACGAGCTAAAGAGATTAACTTAAAAGTGATTATCAGATCAAAAATTTATCCAATCTTCATTGTTTCTGGATTTTCCAATTGGAAAAAAGACAACAGAGAAATTGTCATATCATGAAAGTAGTGAATTTCATATTATCATTGTTTCAAGCATAAAATTCTTAGTTATAGGCTGTTTGCGGTAAAGTGATCACTTTTGAAATCAACCTTTGAAAAATGTCACTGCCCACATCTGCATATATGTATTTAAATAGGCAGCACACAGACTGGTGTGCGCTCAGTTAAGTTGGTTACGACCGAGGGAAAGTAGTTCCATGATTTAACTGGGAATTAATATGAATTAAATGTGTTACATTTGTGGATACTGAAGTAATTAAGTTTGCTTTCTGTTTTTTAATGCATATGAGTAAGAAATAGCACATCTATAAGATATGTAATTTTCTCATTTCACATTGTTATTTGACTAACACATGAATAAAGTGATCAGGTCCACTGCAATGTTAATTGTACGTGTAGTGGAAGCTGCACAAAGTGCATACAATTAGATCTGAAGCAGGGCTTTCAAAAGTGCTCAGTTTACCATGAACAGTCTTTACTTGGGGGTGATTTGTATGAATTACTTCAATGAATAGAAAATTAAATACCTGAAATTAAAGATTGGTTGCTCACATGGCATAACAGTCTTTCTTATGATATCCAAAATGAAATACTGTCATTATTGGCTTTAGCAGTAGTGAGCAATTTGAATAAAGTAATACTAAAAAGTTCTTAATTTTTTAATGAATCTGCTAAAAGAACTGGGATTTTTCACAATTAAAGAGCTGGTGAATTTCTAACATTGGCAAAAAAAAATACTAAACGAACCTACGTGCATTACAAGATGGACTGTACTGTCCAATTCGTTGAATGCAGTGAATATTCAATACGAAGCAGTACTGGGCGTACTTGTCAGTTTGAAATCAGAAGAGTCTGTAGCAAACGGATTGACTGCTGTCTTTGAGAAAACCAGCTGTTTATTTTATCTCATAGTGTCGGTAATAATTTTTGGTATTATAGAAGAACTTGCTAAAAATCTGCAAATCTCAGATATCAGTATAACATCAGCCTTGAGATAAACTGAAATAGTTATTGGGCATCTTACTGGGCTTAGAACAGAGGAAAAGTTCACTGAATTGTGGGAGTAGTTTCCTTCACAGAACTTTCTGTTGACTTAGTTTGACAGAAAATGTGTATGCTGTTCAGATGTTTATACCTTCACTGTTATAGCATTCTACTGGAGAACTTCATAGGGAGCATGTGGGTGTGTGGTGGCTTTCAGCCAAAGTAGTGTGTGTTCTAAAGCTGAATAGAATGAATATACATGTCATTATTTGTGCAAGTGTACTGATTAGTGACATTTAAAAAAATGTTACTGAATATTCCAAAATTTAAGTTTATTCCTCACCAAAATTAAAGAACTTATTAATTATCCTTTCGAACTTCTCAATCGCTGCACATGAATGACTACCAAGATCCATGATGAAGGTACGACTCCTAACTAGCACACCAAGTAAATTACAAAGAAAGATAATTGATTTTACTGTAAGCAGTTTTAAAGATCAGAATGTTCTATGTCCTGCTTCATCATAAAACAAACTAGACATTCTGCTACTAGCAGAAAGGTTGACATTGGAAAATTCATGCAAGTGCTTTAACCATACCTAAGTTTAACTAGATTAGGCCTTACTTAAAATATACAAACAGAAAAAAAACTTAAATACTACTACGGCAACATGTTACTTACCTATAACTAAACAAACTCTGAGATTATGAGAAATTCGTGCTCTAAGCTCCTGCTTTTTAATTCTCAAATGTCTCTACATTTTCTTTTGCCTTCTGGCTAACTTCCCAAACTATGTCTTCATGTCTCTTTACTCTTTCCTAAACTCCACTCTTGTACTCTCTTTACAGAAGGGAAGAAGAAAGGAGTTGAATTGAGAGGTTTTGTTTGGAACTTAACAATGACGTCGTCATACCCCCTCCTACCACCTCTTCAAGCCCGAACTTAACACGTGCCTTGGGACATCAACACTAACAACGGTGTTCTGAAGGTGTGCATGGTGTGCCACAGGTGCAACAAAGCAAAGCAGCAGCAGACATGCCGACCGCACTGGCCGCATAGCAACAGCCGTTTGGGCTCACCAGAAGAAAGCGGGTACCACCAGCACCACTGAGCCTCGGTGCCGAACACGTGGTGAGTGATAAATTAAATTAACACTAAATTCCAATGTAATATGTTGCTATGTAGGTGTGTGTAGTGCAAGAGTTCGGTAAATGGCTGTTTCGATTTCCGTAAAGAAGTGACTGTGTAACGCTAAGCAAAGTGAAAATTAAAAGTAACAAAAAGCTGCTATTTGTGTACTTAGGGTGCCTCAGTAAATTAGTAAATAATTTTTGATGGCATTACGATGTCAGTGGACAGCTGTTACTTTTTTGAACATGCCCCCAAGTATTTGCAGAAACAGTGGAAACTAAACTAACATAATACAGAGGTGACAAAGCAGCATGGCACGAATGTTGTCTAAATATATTAATGGTTACTTTATATTTGTTAGTTAATAGTATTGAAGGGTTTTGTGCAAACTCCTGCACTAATGCAGTTGGCACAAACTGCTTTCTGTGTCCGCCATTGGGGAGCTTAAGTGTTACATTTACGGGTGTGGCTGACACCAAATGGTGGGCCACTTCAGACCTAGTGTTCATACATGTAATCTAATTTCTGTTTAAACAAGCTCACAGCTGAGCGGGATTCAGTGTTATTTGTGTTTCAATTTTTGTAACATCTTGTACTGTTGTGCAAACTGTGTAATTGAGACTTAGTAAATGCAACGGTACTCTGTTTCATATAACTTCAAAAAATTTTGATAGTTCTCGAAAAGAAGTGGAGCCACAATGTATCCCTCCCTCACAGCTGTTCTGTCGGTGAAGAAAACAATCTTTGTAAACAAACTACGAATCTAATGGCAAACATTGAAAGACTGACAACTTCTGTCCAGTAATTAGGCTACTATAGCTGGTTGCCATTCCCAACTGTTTTATTTTTGTTATGATTACATCATTTTACTAGTTAGGGTTCTGTTTTATTTGATCGGTGGGGTGGGGAACTATTGTTTACCGTATTTTGTGAGACATGATTTTTTTGTGGTTCTTCTTATAAGAGAGTGGCGCTTGGAACTTGCATTGTTTTGATGATGCATTGGAAAATTTTGTTTGTACGGAAATAGCAATCAATTTACTATATATAAAAAGTTTTAACTTCATCAAAAGAACTAAATGCAATAAATGTGTCACTGTTCGTACTGATACGAGAAATGCTGAACAGGTAAATATCGTTGCATTTTTAATATAATGAACTACTAAAAGGGTGCTTATTTAGGCCATGTACATTTGAAAACCTCCTGCAAGAACAAAATGTAATTAATACATCACTGTTAATACTGATGTGCAAAATGCACATTGTAAACATGTTAAGCAAATTTAACCCCTACGTAAAAATTGTTTGTTTCAATCAAATAAAAGGCCAAATACACTTCAAATATTCTAACAACAATTTAAGAAAAGACTGCAGACCCCTGCAGACTCTTGCATCCCAGAGTAAGCTTCTGGGGACAACCTACTTAAACTCTTTTTGAGCTTTGTGCTCATTTCACAGCATTGACTACTGACAGGCCGTAGTACGGGGTCTGTTTGTGTAACGTGTTTTTTGTGCTTATAATGTAACAATTGAACTTGCTGAAATTAATGTCTCTGTCATTATTTACTTTACAGTCATTGTGATTGCTTAGGGTGCTACACTGTCTTAGAGCTGAGAAAACCCCCTTTTGTTACATTATGGCATGTGAATTGGCCAAAACACGTTCAATTTGTGATTTATTGATGTTTAGAGGGGACCAACACCCTCTGTAGGTAGACGCAGGTTATTTGACCATTGCATTTAATCTATGTGACCAGTTGCTGCTTCATCAAGGGAGACTGTAGGATGGCACATGGGCAAATGGCTCAATGGCCCACTGCAAACTCCAATTTTCTATAGCCAGCGCACTGTCCATTAATTTCATAAGAATTTCCTTCGCCAACCCTGCCAATTTTTCCCGGCAACAATCTGCCATCCCTGTAGGTACCACCTTGACAGAACCCTGGCACCAGACTTCTGTTGGGGCTGTGGTGGCTGAGTCACTGGATGTTCACATATGGGAATTGTGCCGAACGATGCCGTTGTCAGCATGTTTTCTCAGGGATCTCCAGTTTCCCCTGCGCTTTCATTCCGGAACTGCTCCATGCTCACCTCAGTCACCCTCATCGACTCTCAATACCTTGACGTTAAGAGGCGTCCATATATCTTCACTCACTCACCAGACTTCTGTCATAACATGACAGGATATTAACAAAAAAAATGAATTTGTTAGAGATAAGGAAATCTGCTAAACCGTGTTTCTTCTTGGGTGATAAATCCTTGCCAGTTACATATAAAAATGAGAAAAAGGTTTTTTTACCGAATTCTATTTTTAAGCCTTGGATTTAGGAATTTGACTCTTCCTTGCTCATACAAAAGTTCTAGGTAACAATCTAAAAGCAGTGTATCATGTCTTGCCTGCCAACACCACATGAAAACTGCAGCCCATCAACCAAGGTGTGATATGAAGCTTGAGTTATCACTACCGGAGAGAATGAGTGAACAGATTTGGACAGCTCTTAACATCGAGGCCTTGAGAGATCACTACCGTATAAGCTATCACTAGTATTATCAGGAACAACGAGATGAGTAAACTTGTCAATTATATGAATCTCCTAGATGCCATCCATATTCTGCAAATGTCTTGGGAAGATGTTAAGCCTGAGGTAATAACAATTTGCATCAGGAAAACGAGTTTTACTACATATGAACTTGTACATGAAGAAGCTGAGGAAGACTATTTTACACCTATATCGGTGCCTGAGGAATGGTCGACCTTCCAAGAGTACTTCGAGTATCATAAATGTTGTAACTTATCATGAAAATTGTGATGATATGGATGAAGATATGACACTATATATATATATATATATATATATATATATATATATATATATATATATATATATATATATATATATATCTTACGAGGCATTTCATGCCTTGTAAATTTTAAAGATTTTTGTTCATGGTTGTAGCATTGCAATATGTTATATTTTATACATTTGGGAATTATTTAAATTTTTTATATTTCTGCAAAGGATAATGCTTTATTTAATAATTACAGGATTGTGGCAGTAATAATTTGTTTGTATTTTATATATGTTCAATTTTCAAACTCCATTGTTTTATTTGAGTCATTGTATCAGCAGTAACAGACATAATAGGATGACAGTGCAAATTTTCACTGGGTTAGTAAGGTAGACACATAGCCGCTCTATTGCATGACCTGATGTAACAAGGAACGTACAGGAGGTCACCTTTGACTGACTTGTCCGGCTGCTTGCATGTAATCCTATTGTTTCCAAAGCCATGTCCAAATCTGCAGGCTATTTTCAGATATTGAACCAAGTGATGCCACGATTGGGCCACGTTTATCTGATGGAACATTCACTCAATATATAGAGGAAGCGCAACTTTCTCATTTGTCACAGTTCATTGATCAGTTGTCAGCCGAACAACTTTCAGCGAGTGATCACTTAACTCGCACTGACAAGCCCCCGCGACCTCAACCTCTGTCTTCATTTTGGATATTTTCCTACTCTATCAAATTTATTTTCCGTTTGTGCGAGGAGTCGTTAGGGTGCCGGGAGAGAAAAACAGTGATTCTCTCCCGCCTTTGTAATGAACTATTCTCTTAGTGAGAAATTTTGTTTTGTGAAGGCTGCTATTCTGTATGTTGAGTTTTTTTTATGTCTACTGCAATTGTTAACTGTTTTTTCTTTGCCGATAATTTTAAGAGATGGCTATAAACTTCCATGGGAATAGTAGAAATGATCTTTTTTTTTAATTTCTGTTTTTAATCAACGAACCTTTTAATTTTTTTTGTCTGATTTTTGAACTAATGTTTACTGTGGACTCCACTTGAGTTACATACATTGAATATTACGTATATCATCAGTGAGTCTGTTAGTTGAGAACTTAGTGAAGGGAGCTTGAGCAAAAAAAAAAGTAAACAGAAGAAAGTGCCTGACTTTTTCAAGCAGAATGTAGTTGACCCCCCCCCCCCCCCTCTTTATAAAACAGGAATGATTATAGTGTCATGGGGATTTATGCAATAACGTACCACAATTTTGAGTCATTGTTTATAGTAAAGTAAATGAAAACTCTTATAATGAACACAATTTACAATAACAACTGAAACCATGAGTAGGTTATTCATGGATTTCATACACTACAATTGATAAATTACAGTACATGTTATAGGTTGGTCACAGTTAAGTGAGCACTTTTGAAAGCCCTCCCATTTGGAATAATTGTCAATAAATATATTTTTTTATTTTAGCCCTAGATGTTAACTTCAAAGTGCGGTGGAATATATACACTGTGTTTATTACTAACATAGCAATATTTATTTAAAAAGGTGGTTGAAGAATAAAAAATGGCTGAAAGGAAAATGTAACTAGGGTTTCAAAAGTGCTCACTTTACTGTGAACAGCCTGTACACAGTACAGGCAGCCCTCTACTTTCATACATAATGTGTTTCTGAAAATGTGTGTGAAAGTTGACTTGTATAAGAGTTGAATCATATACATGCATGTAATAATAGGGATACTGTTCCAAAGTTACAACAAAATTTGTAAAAAAAATTAATTTTGGCAGAAAGATAACATATTTAATTGATAAACATGCTATTTTTAACAAGTGTTTCATTGAAAATCAGGAATAAATATTTATTGATTTTTAACACATGTATATGTATTTGATTGTAAGTACAAAGTGAATAAATAAGGTAATTAAATATGCTTCCTATTTCCTGTAAAATTGTTGTGCAAATGTAACATTTTATTTTGTAGGTTGTAAAAACTATGTACGTAAAAGTTTTTCAGAAATTTGTATGTTATTTTAACAGAAGCAATAATTTGTATTGTGCCAATATGAGAACCATATCTAAACATTCATAACATATGATCCACGAAGGCTGGAAAACATAGCAGGCAGTGTTAGATAGCCACTAACAGTGCTTTATGAATACGTTGGTAGGTTGCTAGATGTATGAAAGACCACATTGGTAGTATGAAAATTGATTTAAAGGTGATATGTCATGTATGAAAGAGTGAATTGTACGAATCTGGAATGTATGAAAGTCGAGGACTGCCTGTACATACAATACTAGCATTTTTTTTATATTTTCAATAACATGTACATGCATCTCCATAACTCAAATGTTTGATAAGTCAAATTAATTTCAGATTCCTTCAGTGATTTGAGATATAGAGGGGTCTGCCCGTATATTAGATTTCCACATTTATTTTCTATCATCATACGACTAGAATTTATATACTAAAATTTTATCTTGTTTGTAAAGAGAATAAATGGTCCCACAACACCACTATGCATTTGAGACTACCTTGCTCATGAGTTTAAATTGGTTGCACTGTTGTATCATATTTAAATTAGTAAATTAGTTTTTTTTTCTGTAAGTTTTATAGCAGATTAAAACACACGTAAATAAAATCTTCTTTTAGTTCATAATATTAATTTTTTGAGTCCTGTGTTGTTTTGAAAAATGTCATATAAATAATGGCTAATTTATCTGAAATGTTTGTATTCTTTTTTTCTGTTTTAGAGATCAAAGAAAATGGGATCATGGATGTATTTCTCATCTCAAAAAACTTTTGCAACATTAGTTACAGGAATAGTAATGGTGTGTTTATGCCACTTTGTGGTGTATTCCCATGACTTGACTTGGTTATGGAAGGATGGACACGCTCTGAAGCAAAAATTACAGTTAAAAAGAAATTATAAAACTATTCTCCTGTGGAATAGTTTTTTCTCTGAGAAACACTTTGGTTTTGGTGTTGGCCACAATCCCTTTGTTAAAGCAAATTGCCCAATTTCAAACTGCACAATTGTGGATCGTACTGATGGATATCTTCCCATTCCTGTTGAAGAATATGATGTTATTATATTCCACATGGCTGACTCATCAACCATGGACTTCCCAAGTCAAAGAAAAGTTAATCAGCGGTACATTTACTTCAATTTAGAATCTCCAGTAAACACAAAAATTAGGTTCAAAACAGCTCCACAAAATTTTCATTATTTCAACTGGACTATGACTTATCGTATAAGTTCAGATATTCATTTACCATATGGCTCGGTTGCACCAATTTCAGAAACAAGAAAATTGTTGGTAATGCCCAACAAGAACATCCCAAAATGGATTGATCCAAATTACAGTTTAAGCAATGCTGATCCTAGTTTGGATGCATTATTAGAAAAAAAGACCAAACTGGTTGCTTGGTTTGTTTCAAATTGTAACTCACAAAGTGAAAGATACCGTTACGTTAAGTCATTATCAAAGTTTTTGCCAATTGATATTTATGGTCGCTGTGGTAATCTTAAATGTGAAAGAGGAAACAGTGCTTGTGATGACATGCTTGATACAACATACAAATTTTATTTGTCATTCGAAAATTCATTATGTTTGGATTATGTAACTGAGAAGTTTTTTAGGGCACTGAAACATTATGTAATCCCTATAGTATATGGTGGTTGCAATTATAGCATGATAGCACCTCCAAATTCTTATATTGATGTGGCAGCTTTCACATCTCAAAAAGAACTTGTTGCTTATATTATATATTTGGATAAAAATCCACAAGCTTACAGAAAATATTTTTGGTGGAAATATTTTTATACAGTATTTGATAACCATAAGTATATTTTGTGCCAGCTCTGCCAAATGGCTAACAATGCCAGTTTATCTTCCAAAACTTACAAAGATGTAAACACATGGTGGTTAGCCAATATATGTCACAAACCACAAGAACAATTATTTTTATAAATAATCGCACAGTCTCATAATCAGTCAATTAATTCAGAAATATTACTTTTCATTAAAAAAAAAACACAAATATTTTTGTATGGTAGGAAAATTAAACTAGGTGTAATTTTATATATGTGTATTTTTGAAAGTAATTATAAAAAAACTGTTAAGTTTAAAACAATGCAAATGTCTTAAGTGTATTTTTGATTGCATAATGCCTATGTCATAAGAAATATTTATATTGAGGGACCAACAATATGTCAGAAAGAAGTATTTTATAATGTGCTTTTTACTGTGTTTAAAACTCTTGGTAAATGTTTTTGGAGTATGTTGGTATTTTCATATGTATTATTCAAAATTGTGGATATGTCTGATGTTTGACCAAGTTTACATATTTATATAAAATAGTGACATTTTTGCATTCATTATGGCTATACAGTGCTAATTTAATGTTACTCTTTACTTACAATGCTTGCAAGAGGAATGTGTTAAAAATTGCCTGGAAAAATACATATTTTTTAATGCCAGTGCTGCATAGCATCGAGTAGCAATAATAAAGAAAGGTTATTTTTGTACATGTTACTAATATTTAATAGCACAAATAATTGCTTTAATAGGCAGGCTTATAATTGTCGGGAATAAAATTGATCACAAGGAAATTATAATAAGAAATTACTAATATAACTAATGAGCCTACTTTTTTCAAAATAGGTGCAATTAATTTTTAAATAATTTCTTAAAAGCTGAGTTGGTAGGTAGGACTTGTCACGTTGAAAGCAATATCATTAGAGAAAAAACCAGAAACATACGCAACAATAGTAAGACAATTACAAATACACACTTGCCTTACCAGGACTCGAACCCAGAAAATCTCTTACCTCAAGCTGGTGTGCAATAAAATGTATTAAAGATGTCACATTCGTGCATCAACTTTGAATCTAATCAGTCTAATGTTTTGAATAATAGCGGTCATTTATCTGAAATATTTACATGACCATCATTTGGAAAATATTGTCTGAGTCACTAAAAACACATATGTTTACATGACCTACCACAACTCTATCTCTGGAAAAATTTGGTGGAAATCATTTGATTGGTCTCCAAGATATGGCATTAAAACCTTATTTTCTTAAACAGGACTATGGTACAAAATTGCCTAATAAGGCTCTGTACACAATGTTTCTAATATATACTGTCAGCATAAAAATTTTGATTGGCTTTG